>BMAO01005402.1:0-15788 GCA_019973975.1 Trichonephila clavata
ATGCTAGAACTACGAAAGAAACGATATTTTTATATTCTTATCTTACAATATGTTCCACCAAATATTTGATGTATACGAATTTGGCAACCAACCACGTTAAATATATATTCGATTGATGAAAGTTCTATTGAATTAGCTCTCCAAAAAAAAGAGTTTCACAAGAAAAGTTGCAGTCAAATCTATGCAACCCCTGTACGGGCACCTTTTGTTTAAGGAAGAGACATAGCATGAATTGCTATGGTGGTTGCCATTAACCTGTCATTGATCTGTTAAAGCCTTAGACCACCCTAGAATTTTCGAATTTTTTTTTAATTTTAAATGGTTCCTTAGGACCTCAAAAATGATGTCTCAAAATATCATGGCAGGGGAAAATCTCTAAATACTAGGTTTTCGAAAATTAGTACAAGGCCGAAATCCATTTCGAGTGGTAAAACAGTCTTGTATGTAGCTACGGATATTGCGGTTTGTTTGTTTAGTGACGGGTTTTCTTCAATTTTGCACATAATGAAGGCAATGAACTTCGAAAATCGGCCGAACAGCTACGAATGTGCGTGGAGATCGACAAACAGCGCCAAAAAAGTGCAGACAGATCAGTATCTGATCAAGTAAAAAAGTCAAGAATTGCTTCCAGATGAAGCAGAAAAGAAATGCAAGAGCAGGGCAATAATTTGGAAGGGAATAATTTGGAATAATTGTACGGTGCAGAAATCGCAGATTAAAGGTAGTGCAAAATTATTCACGATTTTCTCTACTCAAAACTTCATACGTGTTTATCTCATAACTGCTTTTTTTTTTAAGTTGGCCGGAAACATAACGACAATTTTCAGCTGATTCACTTGCAATTTTGAATATATCTTAAAAAATGCATTGTCTATGGAAGTATATACGATTTTTTATTGCATATATCATTTGGCTATTAACAATTATTTGACGATTTTTCAGGCAAATTTTTCCTTTTCCACTTTAGAAGTGCGCCATTTGGTCCGACATTAATATATCGCAAAATTCCTACGTACTTTTATAGCAGTTATTATATGTAATTGAAAAAAGAATCATTCTCTCATTATGATTAAATAATTACAGGAGCTGTTTGTCCGGCCGTGAGCCTTGAAAACAGTGGGGAGGATTCTCGATCTGGCGCACGGAAACCCCAAAAATGAAATTGTGTGGAAAAAAAACAACAATCCAAAATTTGTGGTCCTCATAAGTTCCCTAGCCATGTTGGAATCAGTTTTCGTCGGTACGCAATTGGAAATCTCCAACAGTCGACGGTTTAGATCGGTTTTGTTGGGGCTACGAGAAATACCCGCGAACCTCATTTTCCAGTCGGAAGTTCTATCGTTTCGTCTGAACAAGATTTTGTCGCATATGGCGTTTATGTTTGAAAATATCCACTGTGGGTAAATAGTTCATTTATTTGACTCTCAAATTAGGTTCAAATTCGATTCAAAATTGTAAAAACGTAATTCCCACAAACGCATGTTATTTTTTTTTTTTTTTTTGTGTTTAATGGACTAGAAATTTTAAGAATGACACGGATTGATCACTGTAACACTTAAGCCACATAGAGTAGATATGGACCTTTAATTTAATACAAATTTAGCTGCTACTTCCTGCACTCTTCAAAGTTATTATATTTTTCAGTATCAGTCCTTAGGATCTTTGCAACGCTTGTTTCGCCTTCTTATTTCACTCCGTAAAAGAGCGCGTCAACTCGAGTCCAGTGAATATAATGCTTGTGACTTGGAATCATGAAAAAATAGTTCTTAGTAGAAAATAGAGAGAGAAAGAGAGAGAAAATAGTACCCAATTACTTTAACCGCGGGCAAGCACGCGGTGCACAGAGTCACCCCAGACTCACGTATGCTTTAATTCTGGGAAAGCTGTTTATTTGTTACCAATGGCCTTGACAGTATCCTCCTATTGAACAATCTTCATGGGAACTAAAATGTATTTGCAACATATTTCCTTCTTTTTTCTTTGACCGTGGCAAACGTTTTTTTTTATAGTTTTAAGGAATTGTTTTGACTGAGTTCCCCGCGTGAACACTTCTGTTCCAAGATATTTTCTATGAACATGCTACTTTTTTTCCTGTTAACAACTTAGGGGTTTTGATTGCTGCTTGTATGACTTATTATGGTTTATTAATGTAAATGCGAAGAATAAAAAAAAAGAAATAGTATTCAAGGAAGTTGAAAATGATCAAGCAAAGGCAGACGTATATTAATCATCATAGTGAAAGTAAATATATGAAAATCGATGAACATGAAACATTTGAGTTGAAAGTTAAACTTTCAAATTCTACCAAAATAACTCCATCAAGAAAAAGATGAATTCATGAGTGTAGCACAAGACACTCTTCGTTCTGTCAAAAAGACATAAGCAAGAAAAAGTTCAACATGTCGATACAAAAAGTCGATCATCAAAGGACAATAAAACTACAATAACTTGAACACAATATGACAGTTTTGCCTGCAAATAACATTCTCTTAATGTTAGAGAAAAGTGTCTGTGATTTGTGTCCTTTGTTAAAGTCACGCACATTTGGAATTTCTTGGTTCTGTTTGGTTAATTTTTTTCTCAAATTATCAAAGAAAAGTTGAAAAGTCCTTATATAATTTCTCTTAATTAAGTTATTCACTATTTTTATAGTGTACAGTAAAAATAATTATAAAAAAGGATTGGGGTGACTGAGTCACCCCACTCAACCATTAACATTAGTATCGAGTGTGCGCCTGCTTTCAGATTAATTACAATAATTTTTGAGCTTTAGATATAATTATGAAGACTTTAAGGCCAGGAAATAATTTCCGTGCACCAGATCGTTAAAACTGCCCACTGTGCGTCATCACAAAAACGCAGCACATCCGTCATTTTGAAATTAACCGCTTTAAAAAAATTATTGTAAACAGTCACTGATATGTGTGATAACTCCCCGTTTTTTTGTAATCTCGATTTATTTTGTAGAATTTCTGAAAACAATTCCCCTCAAAAGCCTATTTGTTTCGGCATCTAGAGTGGCCTAAGTTCTTAAAGGCATAAGCAGAATGACTGAAGAAAACTTGCTATTGTAAGATATAGCGTTCCAATAACGTAGTACTAGAGAGCATGATTTTATACTTGTGTCAAACAAAGGCAATTGAGATCGCTGACCCAATCTCTTCTAAATATGAATCTGATGGTCATCTGATACACGATTGAAGCAGTATATACTTTATCTTAACACTTGATAACCATTCTTAAACTCAATGAAATCGGTTTAACTGATGAACAAATTTTCAGTTTTTTCTCATACTGTCCATCTTTGTTTGAAGTACTTAATAAAATTCGAAAATGCAGCAGCTTGAAGAAATATCAAACTTTGAGTAATCATTCACTCATTTTTATGAATTTGTAGATGTACAAAAGATAATATAGTGTAATGTATGTATGTGTACTTAGCCTAAAAGTTTCTCTTTTGAATTTCGTTATAATGCTTGAAGATGAACACAATGATGAATCAACTTCATTTAGATACTGTTGAAGGTATATTTTGTAGGTGAAGAATATTTCATTGTACATAGAAATTTTCACTATGAATAGAATGCTTCACATATTTTACAAAACATAAGTTAAAAAGGTACAAATTTCGACAAATAGAAGTTTCTAATTGATTTTGAATTTATATTTGATTAAATGGTTTACGGGCTTACGGATTCAAAGAAAGAGTATTAATGATAATTTAAGAAGGAAACCAATAATTTACTAAATTTAGCCGAATTGTTTTTCACACACAACATCTAAAAAACTTAAGAAATAAAACGCATACAAAGAATACTACAAATACCCATCGTCATAATATTCTTTGTGCACTTAAAGTTAATATATATTAAACTACAGAGAGATAGAGAGAGGAACACAACTTTATGTAAAATAAATGTTACTATACACAGCATATTCATCAAATGTACTTCGCGTTAATATTCTAATATCTTATTTCCTGAATCACATAATTTTCTTGTCGTAATCAAAATTTTGTCTTCAATTATTATATTTGAATTCCATTCCTAACGATTTGTATTTGAAAATTATAATGAATTCCGGACTAAGATGCAATTAAGCAGTCCCTTTCGGAAACTACGTTGAATACAGTCGTTTCCAAATATACGTCTAAATATAGATAATTACTTTTTCTCTCCGCTAACTTTAACTGAATTGCAAACGTTAAAATCATAATAAAGTTAATGGCAAGTCCTCCACAAAAGGAAGCTAATGGCCGTTCAACCAGAGAAGGATGCTAATGACTATTATACAGTGTTTGCTTAAATTTAAACTACATAAAATTGGTTTAATTTTGTAAAGAAATACTGTGTTACATTTCTTTCAACCAGAAAATATGATATAATTTTTAGCATTTTTTTAAAAAAAAGGTTTACTACAAAGCATTTTAATTAAATTCTTCTAATGATTACTATATATTTGAAAAATAATTTTAGAGCAAAATTACAATTTATTATTTAAAAATTAATAGGATTCTTATCTGAAATATCTTGATTTTGTATTTAGCGAATGTTTTATCCTCATGATCCTAGTGAAATTTTGACTATGTTATTAGTTTTAACGAAAACAAAAGAGCATTAACTAAAGTGAATGGTACTAGAGTGAAACTGTAACCCATGTTACTTGAAGGATTAAGTTACATTTCCAAATTATTTGTCTTCATTCTAAATTAACTGTTGCAGAAAGAAATAGTTCAGATAAAATTATTATTGTTGATAGAATTAGTGAAAATTCTGTAAAAAGATTTGCATTGTACCGTAAGAAATTATTCACAGAATTGTAGACATTGTTATTCTATACAAGCAATATTTTCTCCAATTAGAAACTATGCAATTAGTCTATTTTCCACAAAGGAATTATTTCAGTCATTTTCTTTTCCAGATATAAATTATTACAGTTGTTTTCTTTCAATTTCTCTATAACATAAGTCAGATCTATGAAAACGTTTTTTTTATTCTAATGCTTACTAAAATTAATGCATTGTTGACATATTTTTAAAACACACTATAATTATATATAATTTTTCTTTTTTCAGTTTTTTTTAATGCTTATTATCTTTATTAGAAAACTTTATTACCTTGAAAGCGTATTTGAAAGAGAACTTTTTAAATACTAATTAATTTGTGGCACACATCTTTTTTATTCAATATTACATTAAAATTCATTCTGAACGGTCTACAGCCGGGGAAAAAACACCTACAGCCGTGTTGCGTATATAGAGTAGAACGTATTTATTTATTATTCATAAGCTAAATTCTTAAGCAGGAAAAACCAAAGGATATATCTATCTGAAGCCGGAGTGAAGTCTACAAATGTATTGAATTTTTATTTATATATTTTCCGACATCCTTTCACTTTGAATATTTTGTATTCCCCTTTCTTTATAAAACAAGTAAATACTCATATATAAAAATGAGAATTTCCCAATCCTTCTTATGTTACCTTTTGTCAAAAGCACAGGTTATTTTTAAAGCTATAAGAAGACGGGAGAAAAGACCTCATTTTATGTATCTGAGGAGCCTTATGAATAAATTTGGAAGATATTTACAAATATTATATATGTGGCTTTTTGTATGTTATTTCTCGATTACTTTTATTCTGGGATGATGTGCGTGATTTTCTCAACAGACTATGGAGAAATATTTTCAAAATATAGATTCATCTAAATATTTATGCACTGTATGATATCACGAACACGAATGTATGACAGTCGCGACCTGAAGTTTAAAATCATTTTTATTTGAAACGCATAATGTAGAAAATTTATTACAAATGTTTCAAAATGTTTTGTTCTGCTTCACGAAAAATAACATAGTTCTCATTTATTTAATAAAATGTAATTATGAAAGTATTAAAAAACTGAAACACCAAATAATAGCATATCATAACTGAAGAGAAATAAATACCCAATATTTGTTAAAAAAGTATGAAGATATTCATTATTTAAAAATAAAAGCCTTGTAGACTTATTTTCAAGAGAAATATTTTTTCATAACGTACCAGTTAATGTTACAAATGAGCAATCAAAACTGTTTATTGTGTTTTTTTTTTGTTTATCCTAACTATACAAGCTTTATTTAAATAAGTAATATAAAAACAAAATGTTGTCAATTCCTACTTTGAATGGATGGATAGAAAGTATTTTTTAATGTGTGATTTAAAACTTGAACAAGATATATATATATATATAAATAGGAAGAGAGTGAAATAATAGTAGGAATTGTGTGAAAAAGAGCATGATTGGTCTGCATTGTTGCAACAATGCATAACCCTTTGGCTAGTTTGGCTGGAAAACCGGTTTTCGACGCCAACTTTTGTGATTGTTTTAACAGTTACATTGTTACAACAATGGAGACGAATCTAAGTTGGCGTCGAAAACAGGTAATTAATTTAATTTAATTGAAGAATTAATATTTATTTAAAAAATTGTATTAAAATCAAGTGTCATCCTCTACAAATTTTAAAAAAAATATTGATTGAAAGTATTTTATTAACGATTGAAAAATTGAACAAGATAAATATGTATATATATAGACTCAAGAGCCAAAACATTATGACCACCCCTACATTTTGCAATGAACTCGCCTAGATGACGTGGAAGGCACGTGATCAGGTGGAAGTGGTATTTAACTGCTGCTGAAAAATCTGAAGAATCATTCTTTTACTTACTTCTGTGTGTGATGGGAAAGTGCGGATCTAAGCGACTTTGATAGAGGGCAGATTGTAATGCTTCGAAGGCTTGGAACGAGTATTTCCGAAACTGCACGGCTCGTGGGTTGTTCGCGATCTTCAGTTGTTAGTACGTATGCAAAGTAGATGAATGACGGTGAAACCATCAGTAGACGACATGGTGTTGAACGTCCACACGCTATCAAAGAAAAAGGTCGTCAGAGACTGTCTCGCATGGTGAAGCAAAACCGGAGCCAGACAGTGGCTCAGATGACAGCCCAATACAATGCAGGGCCAATTAGAATAGTATCGGAGCACACTGTTCAGCGGACACTGTTGGATATGGGGCTACGCAGCAAACATCCCACTCGTGTGCCTTTGCTGACCAAGCGTCATTGCCAACTGCGCCTCCGCTGGGCCCGGGAACATCGGGACTGGTCCATGGATTACTGGGAGAGAGTGGCCTGGTCAGATGAATCATGGTTTGTCATTCATCACACCGATGGCCGTGTCAGGATACGCCATCTTCCAGGCGAACAGTTGCTCCCTCAATGTACAGTAGGTCATACACAGGCTGGTGGAAGCGGTATTATGCTTTGGAGGACGTTCTCATAGACGTCTCTGGGCCCCGTGGTTGTGGTAGAGCAGACCATGAATGCTACAGGGTATCTGACTATCATTGCGGACCAGTTGCACCCTTACATGGCCTCTGTTTTTCCAGCTGGAAATTGAATCTTCCAACAGGACAACGCCCCGTGTCACAAGGCTAAAATTGTGTTGGAGTGGTTACAGGAACATGAGGATGAATTCCAGTTAATGTCCTGGCCTCCTAACTCACCGGATCTCAATCCGATAGAACTCATTTGGGATGTCATGGGACGGCAGCTCAGAGTTCAAAGACCACCCATTCGCAATATCTTGGATTTGCGTGACCGTTGCTTAAACATCTGGTACAATCTGTCTCCGGCCATCTAGCAAGGACTTGTGGCATCCATGTCAAAGCAAGTTGAAGCTGTGTTGCGCGCCAAGGTGAGCCAACTCGTTATAGACAGGTGGTCATAATATTTTGGCTCTTGAGTGTATATATATACAGAGAGAGAGCTAATAGCACAGGGATTGAAAAAAGCTCTGAAAGATAACTATTTACTTAAGTATTTTCAACGAATGTTAGCAATTAATTGTTAAGCTAGATTGATTAAGTTAAATTCGCGTAATTTGTATTTTTAATAAGATCTATAACGTTATTTATGTTTTATTTTCTTCCATAAGTCCTTTCTCCCATTTATATGGTAATCCTTAGTTATATGTTAATCCTACATTTTATATTGTATCAGTATTGTTTATCACGCCTGGGAATATATTTTTCAAGTGTAGTGAAAAGCCAGAAACACATGCATAAATTTATATATAACAACAGAAATTCAGAACTTGAATTTACAATTCCTTTCTTCATAACTAGAACTGTCACTGTGAGAAATTACGCACGAAACACAATCATTGCATTGAGATTAAAATTGCATACAGAATAACAATTTCTGCACGAAGAATGAGTTGAACTAATGTGAATAATTTATCTAAGCTTACAACTTTTCTTCCTTCTAAGGTAATGTATTCATTTAAAATAACATATTAGTTTATTCTGAGAATTTGTTCTGAAAAGGAAATAATTGAAGATATCCATGGAACAGAATTGCATTTTCAATCAATTTGGTTTCATGTTTAGGATTTTCTTATCAATCGGAGTCACCATGAGGATTTCCGATAGTTTCAATTGCATTAGAATTTGGCATTATATAATTTTGTAAGCTCTTTCCATTTGAGGTATCGGTATGACCTACAAGCAAACTAACAAACACAGGAACAGAAAAATGTTTTCTCGAAGGATTTTGCTGAGAAAATTTATTAAAGTTTTCTGAAAATGAATCGAAATATTTTGACGCATTGCTATTCTAAAAAATGCATTCTGTTTGTACGACATATGAAAAGAAGAGAGAAAGGTCAAACATATAACCAGTATCTATTCATTGTGAAATATTTTAGTTTTTTTGCTATTGCGGTAATTATAATGGTATAGTATAAATGATAAATAATGATATAAAATAATATGAATAATTAATGATAAATCATATAAAATAATATGAATAATTAATGATAAATAATGATAAATAATAACATAAAATAATGTGAATAATTAATGATAAATAATAATATAAAATAATATGAATAATTAATGATAAATAATGATATAAATAATATAAATAATTAATGATAAATAATGAAAAAATAATATAAAATAATATAAATAATTAATGTTAAATAATGATATAAATAATATGAATAAATAATGATAAATACTAATATAAAATAATATGAATAATTAATGATAAATAATGATATAAAATAATACAAATAATTAATGATAAAAAATAATCATTGGCGAAATTTATACAATTGTCATTAAAAATGACGCATTAAAATACTTGAGTGTCATATGAAAGCAATGTCTGTAAAAAAAAACAACTTTATTTTGAAATATATAAATCTCACTTGTTTTATAAATTAAAGTTCATAATATTATCTTTCGTATTTTTTTCCCTTTATAATAGTAGAAACATTTTGGTAAAAAAATAATACGAATTAGGTTTATTTTCTTAAAAAAATAAGCTAGAAATTTTTATTTTAACGTTAGAATCAATATTCAAATATATTTGGTTTATTTTATGCTTATTAGACCTTTATACTTACTTAACTGCTTGATAGAATTATAAAATTTTAAAACAATTCAGTCCCCCACCTCCTCATCCTGAAAAATACAAAAAATAGAATGAAATACGGAATCAAAGAAATATCTTTAAAAATCTTTTTTCTATTACTTTCCACTCGTAAAAATGGAACTATTCCGTGCCACACGATATCCTAGAACTAGTATTTTATGTATATAAAGTACAGAGATTTTCCATTTTTAGAAACATTTTCCTTACGTTATTCGGAATAACTTTCAAGCACAAGGATTGAAGTTTGAATTTTAGATTTATATTCGTAAAATATTTACAACGCTAGAAACATTTTTATATTTTCAAAAAACATTTTCGATTTCTAGTTTGTGTAACCAACACTTATAATATATTCATTCCTCATTTTCTTAAGAAATCTACGCCAATACATATGGCTTAGAAATGCTTCAATTGGTCTTATGCGATATTTTGCCAAATTTTTACAATATGTTGTTTTCAACAATACAAACACATCCTTTAATATTTATACACTTCTCACTTGAATCCGTTGTGCTGATACCATTCAAAACGGGTTTGTAGAATTTTATACAATAGTTGTCAATTGCCTCTGATTTTTAGTCTTTTTTTATTACTAAGACATATCCAGGTATTATTTTCATTTCTTTTATTATGTTTTAAAATTTTTATCTTTGTTGATTGCCGCATCATTTGGAATGATCCTTCACAAGTTTATCACAAAATTAAAAAGATTTATTTTAAGTAACAGATGATTGTGATTTTTTTCCAACCAATCCTTTCTTTTTAATTGATATTAGAATATATAAACCATAAAACCCAGTGTATAGCGTGCACATACTTTTAACACAAAAAATAAGACTGAAATTTACGTGTGCTTGTTATAGGCCCGGTCCGGTATAAAAAGAAAAACTTAAAAAATTAAGAAAAAAATGAATTTAGAAAAAAAAATTAGATTTCTACATACATCGAAATACTGTTTCTTTGAAATAAATACTGTTTCGTATGAATTCAAAACACTGTAGTTCTTGGAAAATACTATTTTTTACTAAAGCTTTACTTTCACCAAGTTCACCTGGTGTAGTAGAAATTGTCAAACTCTCTGTATATGAACGGTCTAGCGTTGTCCTACTGAAAGTTTACTGCGGTCACACAGTAAGCAGGATTACAGGTTTCAAATTTAAGATACATAGCAGCATAAAGACCACTTTATACATTGGCAAAGGATTTTAGAGAAATGTGTAATTATAAAGTATTTCCACAATGCCACCAATTGACAATATTCAATAAATTCAATATAAAATTAATGTAACACAAATAAATTCACACAATATAATACATTCATAATATTCAATTATAAAATTCAATTTTCTTATTCTTTAATTTGCTAGCCACGAACTGTTGTGTTATTCAACTTTTAAAATATACTTCAATTTTGAGTATTATATTAAAAAAATTACGCATATTCAGAATATTTTTCATAAAATCAGTATACTTTTTGTAGAAACATATCAAATAAACAATGTCCTTAGTTAAGCAATTGTACAAATTTTTAAGAGATTTTTTATATTCTCTAAAAAACACTCGACTTATCACCCCCCCCCCTTCATTGTAGGTAACTACAATCTTTTCTCCCAAACGATTAAACTTCTCCCTCGAAAATGTATTTTTTCGGGAATTCCATATTCTTTTGTACGACATTTTTCCTTATAACTCCATGTGAATTTTCAAGTTTTTTTTTTATTTATGTAAGATATATTTTTTCCACTCTAACCTTGAAAGTTTTCTTCAATGGAATGGATGGCGTCTTAAGGCAATTTTTTTTTCAAACTGCGTTTGTAAAATATTAGACAACACAATGGCTTCACTTTCACAATTTTCATTAATTTTTCAGGAAAAATGTTTATGATATGAAAAATCTAGGTATACTAAAAAAAAAATAATTAACTAGATATTCTAGGATCTAAAATTTATTTTCAATTATTTACGTGACTTTCAGTTAATGATAATTTAATTTAGAATCATTTGAACATTTTTAAAAGAAGTAGTACTTCGTAGGTTATAAGAACTTTGCGTAAGTTATATACATGCAAATGTGCACTGCTGGCCACACAAAATGCAACCCTCTGAAGAAAGCATGTAAAACATTTGAAATCTGCATCATGCGTTAGAGGCAAAAAAATGTGCAAATCATTATCATTATTGCGCAGACGCCCACGACGGGTGAACTTAGCGCCACAAGTAAGTGCTATATAACAAAAGAACAGATTGGAGATATAATGTATGGTAATTTTTTTTTTTGCGTAAACTATTTGCCTATGCCTTGTGGAAGACATCGAGCGTCTTTGGACGAAGTTTCTGAATTCAACCGAGGAAGAATAGTAGCCAACATGGATTGTGAATGATCCTTCAGAGAAATCTATTAATGTGTTGGAAGAAATAAAGCAAGCGTGATGCGAATCTGTCGTTGCTGGATGCAGGACGAAACGACGGACCGACAGGGCAAATTGCAGCCACCTCGTTGCTCCACTAACCGTGATGACAGATGGATTATGCGGATGGCAGAAATGAATCGCGCAGCCACATCACGAACCATAACACAACAGATTCAGCCTGTTACACATCATTCGTTGTCCGTTCGTAGCATTCATCTCCATTTTCAGCACAGTGGAATGTCTGTAAGGCGTCCATTACTTTTTTTACCCTTGACTGGAAGCCGCAAGGCTCTTACGCCCCCAACACTGCGATGAACTGCATACGTGGACAACAGAATGGAACGACATTGGGTTTACCGACGAAACCCGCTTCTGCCAGTACGATAGTCAGATTCGAGTTGGGAGATACCGTGGTGAAAGGATAACTGAACTGTTTCATTATGCATCACCAGACTGATCCAGCATCAGGTATCATGGTTTAAGGTGATATTGGATTTCACTGCCGCACCTCTGTAGTATATATTCCCGGTTTATTGAACAGTCAGCGTTACATCTCTAAGGGTTGGAGCTTGTGGTACTCCCATACATTCAATGCTTTTCATCAACCATATTTCAAAAGGATAATGCGTGACCACACATGGCACGAAATGTTCAAAAGTTCTTATTTACCTATCAGATTGAATTGCTTCCTTGGCCTGCTTGTTCTCCCGATCTATCGCCAATCGAAAGCGTGTTGTCCATGCTTGTGTGTGTGTGTGTGTGTGTGTGTGCAACGACTGATCCGGATACACCACTCACTGCTACAACATATCAACTTTGGCAATATGTGGAAGCCGCAAGGACTGATGTAATTCAAAGATACATCCAAAGCATCTCGTGATTCTATGCCGAGTTGCGTGGCAGCGGTAATAGCCAACACTTGCTACTGATATTGTCATAATCCATACGTCACAAGAGGCTGCAATTAAAATCGTTTGATTTTCATACAACATGTAACCTACCAAATAAATTTTGCTGTGATTTCTCTGGACCTTCTTCGTGTCACATTTTGTGGGGCCAGCAGTGTATTAACTATATGGATATAAAATTAATGATAACAGAGGAGGAGAAGGATTTTTGTCAAACTGTTGATTAATTTATTAACTAAAATTAGTGGGTAGCGTACTATTACCATGATAAAAATTATATATATATATATATATATATATATATATATATATATATATATATATATATATATATATATATATATATATAATTTCAATGATTTTAGAATTTGAATTATTTTTAGCTAACTACAATTATATTCCACAATCACTTCCCAATCAAACGACATGCAAACATTTTACATTACTAATATGCTCTAAAAATATTTGATAATAACTGGGCATAATGTATGAGTTGCATTGCCAGAATGTTTTAATCTATAGTAAAAATATATATGATAAAGTAATCAATTGTGACTTAGTAATGCACCTTTATACTGAGGTGAATTTAATTTTGTATAAATGCATTCATTTACTAAAGCTACAGCAAGTAATCCGTTATATTTATATGCTAAGAACTTACTATGTTTTTCTAGATGATTAATCCTTGAGATAAATTAATTTTGCTTAGCCTTATGTTGTTTCATAGTGAAGGGGAACAGCTTATTTTTCTCAAATAAGATGGAAACAAAACAAGGTACACACATGGTCAAAAGTGCGTGCGGATATTTTAAAAAGAAATTTGTTTTTCATTTTGTAATTGTGATGTTATTTACTGAAATAAAAAAAATAGTTGCATGGAATGTCAAATAAAAAAAAAGAAATGTTAGTAAAATTTTAAGTTATAAAATTAAATAGCCAGATAAAAGTACAAAAACTATAAAATTTAAATTTTTAAAATTTCTTCACTGTGCAATGAGATGTTAAATAACATACTATTTGCAATATGTTCAATATTGAGGGCAATATCCTTACTTAAATCATAGAGCGTACAGTTCTTGCTTTTGAGCTTCCTTCAACCCGAATCAATAATTTTCAAGGTGAAGACTTACAAATAAAACTGACTTGCGTAACGTCAGCGAATTTTTTAAAGCAATTCTCAGATTTCTAGAAATATGAAATAAGACCTTTTAGAAATTTATTTCGGTCTTCATTTTATATCATAAAATGGCTTCCTTTTGCAGTAAAATAAATTCTATCTTTGAAAGAAAAAAAGTATAGGAATGAATTCTAAGAAAATACCAGATTTCATACATTACAATAATAAATACTCTCCCTCTCAAACGTCGTCCTAACATTAAATAATGTATTAATAGGTAAAAAAAAAGTTTAAATACACTATTAAAACAAATCTAACGAAAGTCATATTAAATTTTCATTTAATCACATCTTCTTTGTTTTTAATTAATGAAAAACAGTGAAGCTTTGTTTCATAGAGCAAAGAGAATGTGTTATAGCAAAGCGTTTTATACCGTTTGATGCCTTAGAAAATGTGAAGTGGGGAGCGCTTTTGCTTCAATGTAATGCAAAATGTTATAAACATTAATAATCAATAATGATATAAACATTATTTTAAATAACTCATAATATAAAGGGCTTAACAATTTTATTTTACAATCGTAATTAAACTCCAGGTTACCTTAATTTGATATAAAATCATGTTTTAATTTTA
This sequence comes from Trichonephila clavata, assembly GCA_019973975.1. Lineage (NCBI taxonomy): Eukaryota > Metazoa > Arthropoda > Arachnida > Araneae > Nephilidae > Trichonephila > Trichonephila clavata. The sequence goes on from BMAO01005402.1 coordinate 14,552, forward strand.
TTTGATTAAATGCCATTAATTTATTTCAGGAAATTAAACAATTTACAATAAAAACTTCATTAATTTTCTTCTAACTGTTCCCGAAAAGTTAGGAATTTTGTTCAAATATTTATATTATCATTATCATATGTGTAACAAGGTTTTTTATTTTGGGTACTACAATTTAATTAATTTCGGATGTTTACAATTATTTGTTAAACAGCATTCAAAGATGTTAATAATTTACATGAAATATTTAACTAGTATTGCGTTAGTGTACTGGAGTATTTCGCTTGGTAATAAAATTAAAGATATGAGTGTTTTAATATAATTATGTTATTTATTGTATATGTCTTATTTATTGTAAGGTATGAATATGTCCTATCAAAACTATAGAATTACGATTATAAATAAGTAGTACTATATAAATTAAAATAAGCAATTCAAATTACGCATTGTGATAAAAAGCACAAGTGTTTTCTAAGCAAAAAAGGTACCAATCAAATAGCACTGAAAAAAATTATCATTGTATATTACGGAATAAGAGTTTTCTGTTTCGCCGCCTTGTCTTTATAGTAACAACAAAAACGAAAATCATTGACAATACCACCAAAAAAAAAACTTTAAGAATACCTGCCTGGAATAATGTTTGACCAAATATCTATTTCAACAAAAAATTGAGCAAACGCTTAAGTTGTCAAAATTCATCCTAAAATGCCAACTAAGAATGTGATGGCTTGATTATTGCCTTCAACAAAAACTGGGAAAGCGTTTGTACATTATCGTGGTGTCTACTTTTTATGTTATCAAAGGTTACATAACAACAGCTTTCAGGGAAGACGAAACTATTTATTTTCAACTAAATAAATCATCGCAACTTGATACGACGAAAAAAACTAGACATCCCTTCAGCAAAATCCGAAGATTGAATATTGATTCATAAAACTGTTAACCACTTCTTCACTTAACACAAAACACGCTTCTATAATCTGCAATAAAAATTTAAGTGGTAGCTCTTGACACGACGAAAAAAAAGACATCCCTTCAGCAAAATCCGAAGATTGAATAATTCATAAAACTGTTAACCACTTCTCATTAACACAAAACACGCTTCTATAATCTGCAATAAAAATTTAAGTGGTAGCCTCTTGCACACGACGAAAAAAAACTAGACATCCCTTCAGCAAATCCGAAGATTGAATATTGATTCATAAAACTGTTAACCCACTTCTTCACTTAACACAAAACACGCTTCTAT
>BMAO01005403.1:0-20810 GCA_019973975.1 Trichonephila clavata
TTTTGAATATAATTTGTGCGGATGCTGTACAGTTCATTAAAATATATCAAATACATTCAGAACCAAGGACATGAATCAAAGAAAAGAATACTTGAAAGAATGAAGTGTATAATTTTTACTGAATAACAAATGAAAAATTCCTTTTAGTACCTATAACGTGTACATTAAGTTTATATCATGAAATGCAAGGAAAATACAAATTTAATCGTTTTGGTCTTGACTTCTATGCCAAAAATAAAGTCTATTATAGCTCGCTTTGTTACAATTACATTCTTTTCACGTTTATAATCCTTTTACGGACAGGCATAAAATATCCTTAAAAAGAAATTTTAAAAAAATCCAAGATTAACATCTGAATACTTTAAGAAACGACGTCAAAACAAGGCAATTATTTTTTCAGATTTCTTTAGATGTAGTATTTTTTAGATTTTATCTAAATGTCACTTGTTACTTTTACTTCTAGCCGCTAGTTAATGTCAAGAAAACAGTTTTATGATGTTGCAATTTGCTTAACGAATTCTATTATTTTCTTTTTTCAGGCAAGCTGCACAAATAGTTAATAATACACTAACGCAATACCCTTTTCCGATGATTTAAAATTTACACGCTTGAGCAGAATATATAAGAAAAAAATGTTCCTATTTGTTAAACGTCTTGTTCCTTTTTAAGCAGTCAAAACAAAGAAGTCTACTCAGTGATCATTGAATTAATCTACAGCGATCGTAGACCTGAAGTTGGCCTGCACCTACCTGAAGTCAATTACTGTTCTAAAATGAAACCACACACACACGCAATGAGCTGATTGAATCACTCGTCCAAAACGCGTGTCCGTGGCTGATGAAAGCACAAAAGAGCTCTTTGTAGAGCAGCCAAAGGGGCTTTAAGAAATCCGCGTGCAAATACGACCAGACCACTCTTACTTAGTAGAGCGAAGCGGTCACCAAGGCTTCTCCTGCTTACAAAGCCTATTTCCCAGACACGAAACATTGCATTTAGTTGTACTAAGGATTTTGACTCATTCCTGCAGAATCTAAATGAAGTTAGTGTTGCGATGAAGTATCATTTGTTTTAAAAGTTTGAGTTTTAAAAAGTATTGCTATTGTTGAATAGAATTTTTGTTGTATATTAATTTATCGGTGCATATAGTGCGATTTAAATAAAGTAGATGACCGAGAGAGAATAAGGATTTGAAAAAAAAAGTGGAAAAGAAATTGAAGTTATGTATTTAGTTTATACAGAACGAGGAAACATAGTTTATGTTTTGTGTATTGTTTCAATGGAGACTGTTTAGTTGAAACTAATACAAAAATAAAATTTTGCTTTTTAAACTTGTTTTTAAATAAAGCTTTGTAGGTGAAGCTAACATATTGCTTGAGCAACTTTCTTGAACGAATTATTGTTTTTTTCCCGCCTGAATAATAGATGAACTCAAAATTATATCTATTGTTCAACTTTTAGCAAACCTAATAAGTCATCTGGAGTTCCTTCCAATAGGTATAAACTTTAAAAGATTGCACTTTTTAATTTTATTTTGTAAGTGTTCTAGCTAGGTGATCGAAAGGAGAGATTAGAAGCAGGATACTTTAATTGAATTGAGGCCACGTGTGGGAATTGTTGGAGTTCTGATGTTTTATCGTTGATATTGATAGCGATAAACCGAGCCTGGATTAAGGCTTAGATTTTGTAACATGGAGCTTCATCGTATATCCTTTATTTATGACTAGTGTATTGCATTAACAACAAGAAGTAGTTGCTTTTTTATTCGTCTTAAATTGAGAACCCCATAAGTATGTTCTTAGAATAAAAGAACGATTAATCTCTTAAAATGAACTTTCTTGGGCCTCTTTAATGAACTCTGAACACTTTACTTATAAAATTGCCAAATAGTTTTCATAAAGATTCTATAAAGAACCTAAATTGTTGAAACCTGATTAAAACAATTTTTATGCGAGATATTCAACCATTTGATTCAACTGCAAAATATATTTTCGGTCAAACAAAACGAAAAATGTTGAATAAAAAATAAAATTTTGTCGAGTGAAGAATTACACGATACTAATTTTGAAATGATTTTAAGATTATAAAACGTTTTTCTCCGCTTAGTGAAAGGTACATTGCAATGTCCGGGAAGAGTTCTACACCAAAAAAGTGGTCTCGATCTATTGCTTCCTCAACCACAGACGTAATCAGTAAGTTTCAGTGAAGATGGCTAAGTGATACTAATGAGTAGTGAGGTATTCATGTTCTGTTATTAGAAGAAAAGCCGCAACTTCCTTCCTTTGAGCAATACGAGAGAAAAAAAACAAGCAAATGTGAGAAGAAATCATAGAAGAAATACCTTAATAATACATAGCTAAAAAAAAGATGCAGATTAAATCTGTCTGAATGATATTTGACGCTAGAGCTACCTTTAAATCTGCCAGTACCTGGTCGTACCAGCATATCTGATCTTTCTCGTGCAACTGCTGCTAACATAAAAATAAGGAAATCATTCGTACAAATTTTTATTTATTATTAATGACATACGAAAAAAGCTCACAACTAGAGCCAATTTTAATTATAATAAATATAAAATTAAACAGCTAAAAATCAAGAAATAGAATGCTACATGTTTTTTCGTTAATTGTTCCCTTACATATTTTTTTGAAATTTTTTAAAATTCATATTTTTTAATTCTATTATAAAATATAAAGAACTGAAATAAATAATATACACATCTTTTATAATTTTTACATTTAGTTTTATCATCAGTTTTTACTATCCCAAGTTATCTCAGGCAAATGAAAAAAATTAAGTGCTCGTCTTTGCATGACTTTTTGAAACAAGGAACAACAGATAGTGATATTTGATTTTCAGTAAAAACTAATATCTGGTTTCTTTTATTATTGGCTTATCTCAGGAGTGTCTTTTATACGAAAGCAGAATCTCATTGGATTTGATTTTTTTTCACTAACAGGAATATCATCCATGAAATGCTTAGAGGTTTTAGCTTGAGTGGTAAATATTAGTTTTGGTTTTTCCTAATGGGGCAGAAAGTTGTCACATTGATTTTCTGCAATTAGTTTTTCAATTCTTAATTGCTTCGGTGAATGTGAAATTCCTAATTTGCAGTACAAAATGTAGGAATTCCACAAAGCCAAATCTAATAAATGAGAAAAATTCTTATAATACTTCTCCCTTTTTTCTTGGTGTAAAACAAGCAGCTGGTTGACGTTCTTTCATCATAAAGCCATGTAAAAACGGGATAAGACAAATTGTACTGACGAATTTCACGATAGGTTGAGATAATAATTAATCGTAGTACATATAAACGCAAGATAACTGAATAATCAGGGAAGTAGTAAATTTATTAAAGAAATGTAGTATTTGAAATTAAATTAAAGGAAAACGTTAACAGTATTTTTAGGTGGGTTTTTAGATTAAGAATGACTAACACTGACTGCAAGTTATGTTCAGTAATAAAAAAGTTTCTCAAAATCTGAAAATAAGGTCTTAAAATATATTATAGATTAGTTCTAGTTTTCTCGAGGTTTAAATTCATGTTCAGCAAAAATACAAATAATTTTTAAAATCTTAGCGTACTATTTATTGATTTAACGAACGAAATTTCTTTGAATAATCGTCTTAATTCTTAAGAGAAACCAATTTTGTATATTTAAATTATAATTAAAATTTAAATGAAAATAAGAATCAATTCTACTTCTAAACATTAATTATTAACACTTGTCAGGCAAATAAAAGGGAATTTGGGGAGTCCAAAAATACTGTTTAATTTGGTGATGTGTAAACTTAGAAACAGAACATTTTATTTTGAAATTTACATTAGTATGTAATATTTAATCAGGTCGACATGCATCGTTAGTGAACAATAATTAAATTTTTTATAAAAAAATATGCTGAACAATTTTTTAATGTTCTTTATACTACTTTTTTATTTTGGTGGTGCGATTTTGTTACTGAGGTACCATTGAGCATTCGAAACAAACTATAATCGAAGCAAGATTCATGGAATTCACCGAAAACAGTTGTAGTCAAAGTCTACAACAGCACATTTAATAAATGACGCCTCTCATATATCACCATATGTCAAAAAGTTATTAGTTTAATATGGAAATATTTTCTTCTCCCAAGCTTTTCCTTTCACGTAAAAGTTTGAAAAACGAAAGATACGTAAATGGGGATTTAAAAGTTTGGATATACACTTAATTTGAAAAGGATATAAAAAAACATAATGAAAATAAATAACAAGACTAATGGTAAGCAATGTATAATGCCGGTCGGTTCCTGCTTCCCTCTGAAAAACCTTGTCTACCCTCAAATCCGGCTAGATGTGTGGGAGAAACTGAATAATCAGTAGACGTGATTCACTCTAATTATTTTACTGTCACCAAAATATTAAGCAGACACAATAATAATCTAATTAAGACTACAGATCAGATAGAAGAGCGTGGGGTGAGACTCAATACCTGGGGATAATAATACGGACCCTTAACTGATTCCACGATACTTAAACATGCTCATTATAACTACGTCGCGCACTAATAAGCTAGACTTCTATTAAATAAGGATCACGATACCTGTACTCTTATGAAGTCAAGTCCTACACTTGATCCTTGAAGGTGATCCTTATCGGATTTAATCATCGTCGATTGATCCACTCTCAGTGATCTTCAATTGATAACTCCAAATGCGCTTAATCATTTCACGATCCTTCACTCTCCAACTAACCAACTAACTCTTAAAATTCGCGAATAAGAATTTATATAATATACTCATTTTGCATTATCACGCTTTCCTACTCGGTGAAAGTTGGTTGATAATATTTTTTCCTCAGAAAAATTCCCAAGGGGTTAGTAAGGCAGTATAGATCCGTCACAAATGTATTTAATAATAATCATTACTATTAGAAGGTTCAAGATTCCAAAAAAAGCAAACTTAGTTTAATTATAAAAGTGTTTAAATATAAGGTCAAATGTGCATTTACACATAAATTATGATTTCAAAATTATATACCATAAGGTCCGGCGTATAACGCATATCTTAACTTTCAAGCTACATTTTTAATTTTTAGGATATTGGCCGTATACCGGCACCCCCCCCCCGTATTTACGAAGGAACTTGAAATGTAATGTGTGCAATGCTCATATCTTTTGAAGTAGGCATTGAGGCATTATCCCAGGATTTTGAAAAAAAAGTATATTTCTAGAACTAAAATCCTATAAAATCATTAGATATTCTATTTCTTTTAAATAAACAATATTGTGCAACCTATATTGAAGTTAAATTTTCTTATGATTTGTCCTTTTTTTTTGCATGTTTTTATTAACTCGCTTTATTGTACGTCTGTCCGGGTGGAATTTTGTAATTGATTTTAAACTTACTTCCCGATGAGAAAGAGACTTGAAATTTGGACAATAGCTCAGAAGTAGATGACAATGCATGAAAATGTGAAAAAAAACACGGTACATTAAATTTTTTTTAATTTATAAATTATTTATTTTTAAAGCTATCATTTTTATACCCGGCATATAACGTGCACTTGTAAATTTCAATCTAATATTTTGAGTTCAAAGTGCGCGTTATTAGCCGGATTTTACGGTATGTATATATTCTTTTAAACTAAATCGTGTTCTCTGCACTCCTAATTAAATTTACGTAAACATCGAAAGTAAAATTAAAATTTTGAAATTTCACATAAGGTTTTAAAAAGTAGGACATCTTTCGAAATTACTTCATTCTAACACAAGATATATCAAACTATCTAAATTACCATTACCTCTATTCTTGGGTTTCAGAGTAGAACACTTTCTTATCACTTACAATACACCTGAAGCAAAGAATTTATTCATATATAGAACTCTAATCCGAAATAATCTATCATTATTCAATATTCGCTGCTTTGTGAGAAACAAAAAAATAAATGAATCTTTGATAAGACTCACAATGAAATATCGTTAACCTGAATATCTACGTCTTTCAACAAAATTCGGAAATAAAGGACTATGATCACAGAATTGGCATTAGACAGACTAATAATACTGCATCATTGCATTTGGTTCATTCTAAAAAAGTGGTGGTCTCTGTCTATAGAAAAGAAACGCCGGCATTGTACGGGAAGTGAAGGTAGACAAAGGAATTCACGTGACTTTGTTCTTTAATGAGCGGTTTCAATGGGCGTTTCTGGGACAAGTGTTTAAAGTATTACTCCAAATGCAAATGTTTAGTTTTGTTCATCGAACCGAATCTATTGTTGTCACCGACCGAAAACACCGGTGTGGAAGTGTACTTGAGAACGTTGTTCCTACTTGTAATAAACGCTTTAAGTCTAAAACACTAGACCAAAAAGGGTTGAGCTTATTCAAAGGTTGCAAAAATTATAGCTTAAGCCCATTTATTCGAAAGAGAGGAGGCTTTTGTATCGAGTATCGTTTGAATGTATGAGTTTTGCTGCCTAACGTATCATACTGATGATACTTTTAAAATATAGGTTTAATAAAATGGTAAAAGATATGAGTTTTTTAATCATGTGAATTTAAAAATTATCTACATTCACTGTAATTCTAAAACTTAAATTATTAAATAAGTTAGAAATTAGTAGAGGACTTTGGCAGAATCAAAAAGTTGTACCTTGAGAGATTTTTCTTTGTTTCTTTCACATATTTCTAATTGAAACATATATATACTTGTATGTGTATACGGGGCAGCGGTAACCTAGTGATCAAGTATCGGATCATGTCGTCCTCGTCGCTTGACCATGGTTCAAAATTATGAGGTCCGTAACCAAAAGCCCTTGGTAGCGATGTTAATATTCACTCACCCACTCACTGTATGTGTATACATCCATATACAAAGAATACATATACAGGGTGCACAAAATTTCGTTTAAACTTAAAAAAAAAAAAAGAAGAAGAAGAAAAGTGCTATTTGCAAGAAGGTGATCACAAGAACGTCTAATTCTTTATTGGCAAACAAACATTTTAAGTTAAAAATATCATTGGTGTAGAGCTCTGACAATTTGAAAGACAATGCACAAGACAAAATGTTTGCCCCTTTAATTTCTTCTTCCAAAAACATCTGTTCAACATATCTCCAGAACATCGCCCGACACAACTAAGGTGGTCCTGTGATCTTTCAACCTCGACCAAACATTCTGTCTTCACTAAAGGTAATCAGTAGGAATCGTTTTAATGAATTGACATAGTAAGAAGGTGCACCATTCTACATGAAGCTTATTACACATAACACACTTTTTTGATTTAATACGGGCACTATTAAAATATTTTTGCTACTAAAAAAAATGCTGACTACATTGAGAGCCTTTTTTTTTGCAAACTGCTCTTCTTTATCATTATTTCTTCTTCTTTTTTTATGAACTTTTAAAGTTTAAACGAACTTTAGATGCACCCGATATATATATAAACGAGGGATGATCAGAAAAAAAGATTACAAGCCGCAACATATTGTGGAGAAATTTTGTTCCCCAGATTGGAAACAAATAGCGCTACTTATCATACAGCTGGTTTGAGAGTAGGTAGTGAGTTTCCAGACGGTTCAGAGCGATTGAAATGGCAAGATCATAGAAAATTGGTCTCATTTGGAAGGGCGAGCTGTTATTTGATATTTATGGGCAAAGAAATCAAATCGTGGAAGTTTATGGGGAAGATGCAATGAAAATAGACAACATGTAGCGAAATGGTATTATTCTTTTCAATCAAGCTGACAGGAACCGCAATATGGCAGGGAGCAGCCAGCCAAGCTCTTCAACGACAGAAATCAACACGGTATGAATTGAAGAAATGATTCAAAATGATCGATGGGTCTGAGTGAAATCTGGTCAGAGATGGTACTGAGCTATATGCTGTGATATTCCAAGACAGTGCTGTGAAAACATTCACCGAGACCTGGCTCAATGAACAAGGACTTGATTTCTACTAAGATGGGTTAAACAAGTTGGTTCTGCTTTCTGATAAAGGCCAATATACACTTGGTGATTATGTCTAATTGTGATAGGCACGCATACCTCTTTCCTTTTTGTATTTCCTGTCTGTTGTTAATAAATATTTTTTTACTCGATTTGTAACCTTTTTTCTGATCAACCCTCGTAGATAGATATCGATGTTTAGATTTAGATATATAAATGCACACACACTTCCTCCTCTCCAAATTTCCACACCACACCGACAGGAGTAAACTCGACAGAGCCCCTTCAACATGGTGTGTCTGCAGAGGCACTTCTATACGAACCCGGGACTTTACAATACTGACCACTAGTTCACGATAATGATGACTAAGCTACCACGGTCATATTCATCTTATAGAAGAATAAGAACAAAATAAGAATTAATGCTTTAAACCTCTAATTTAGTTGTAGTTGCATGTCATAAAAAAGCTCAACAGAATCATGTTATGTATTCAAGATTATAATTGTTAAATATAATTTTTTTTTCTATTATGCGACTTAAAATATTTTATTTATATTTCATTTAATAATTGAAATGCATATGAAATCATATAATATAGAATTTACAAAATAAATAAATAAGTATGAAGCTACTTTCGTATTTATTTCAATCCAAATAAATCTAAAGCATAACGAAAGAAATTTAATTGAATCTCTCTCATGCTGGTATTATTTCACAAATTTCCGACTCTTTACGAAAGCAAAACAAAACAATTTAGCCAAACATTCGCTGACCGTGTAAACATCAATAAGGCATCTACCATTAAAATGTCAGGGGGATAAAAATAGTATCTAACGGAGTAAAGGTTGTTATCATTGTATAAGGCAGTGCAGGTTTTTTTTTCCACGTAAGATATGAATGAAAGGTGAAAGCGCATGGTAACGGGTTTCTTATTCTCCACCCTATTATTTGACACAACATAACCACTGAGTTCTTTCCCATTTCGAAGATGGGCCAAGAAAAGATGATTATCTTAAACAAATGATTAGATCTCACCGATTATGAAGGCGAGGGTGAACGCACTCATTCTTTACTGGTTTCTTAGCTGACCATACGCTTCCTTTTTTCAAGCGCTGCTGGAATTAATAATCATAAGCAACTATCGTAATAATACGAGTTTTTCAGCTAAATTCAAAATAGGATGTTTGTAGTTAATATTGGTTGGATTTAATGTATGACTGCGATTTAATTCGAATAGAATATAGAACATTTGATTTCGTATTAAACAGCTTAATCCTTATAAATATATGAATTCTTTTCCTTAAAAAAATACAATTTGAAATCAATAGGGAAATGGGTGGTAATTATTGGGAAAAATACAAAAAGAAAAAGAAAAAACTCAGTCCCCCCCCCCTGCTTACTGATGTGCAGTAAAACCTTTTTTTATACGGTAAATAGGGGCCGAAAAAAAACCAAACAAAAATATTCAAAAATTTCATAAATTCTTACATTTAACAAACAACTTCGAAGACATACTACAGAAAATTTTTTTTTATGCTGTGGAGGAAACACATAAAAAAAGAAAATACGCCAATTATTTACGAAGTTTATGAAAAAGTACTTCCATAACAAAATAAATAATTAAATTAAACATTTTTAAAAAACATTTATTTCTCATAGTATATGCATGGAGAAGTTTTCAAAATACCCATACATAATTCACTGCTACTCATCATAATCCAAAACGCTATCTTTCTGTGATGAATAAGTTCAAAATCGTTTTCGTCACTTGAAGATACCAATTCAATTGATTTATTTTTTGAAACCGTAAAGTAAAAGATCAGTTTTTAGGACGAAGGTCGGTTGCTCAGTTGCTTGTAAATGTCACGAAAACCAAATATGCGTGATCGAAGCTTTTTTCGAAATTTCATACTCCTTTCAGAATTGATATCTATTTTAAGAAAGTGCTTTTTAAAATTTGTTTTTAAGCTGTATCACTGCATATATTTTATCTGCTTTCAAATATATATATATATATATCCCAGTTCTTTTTGTCCGTCTTCATAATCGATCAAATTATTAATGCTGTCACTGTCATTGAAAGTTTCGTCTTCAATCAAGCTCGGGCTTTTGTATATATGTACATTACAGTGGCGTAACGTAACACCTCAACTTCCGCCTCTAGACGGCCCATGGCCTAACAAAAGCCAAGTACGTATTTACCCAATTTATAAAATATTAGAGGCAAAACCTGACTTTTTGCAGGGGGGGGGGGTCCTAACATTCTCGGTTACCCCAATGGTACATTGATAGAAAACATTATAGTGGTGCCAAAGCCGTGAAATTCATATACCGCATAAAAAAGATCGCACAGAAAGAATCGCTCAAAAATAAAACCGCACAAAGCAAATCGCATTAAAAAGGACCGCACACAAACAAGCTCTACTGTATTTATACATCACAAAAAAGCTACTTTCTTCTTGTCTAAATTTATCAGCATATACAAAATATAAATATTATTTCTGCCCAAAAACAATTTTCCAGCATGTTTTTATTACTTTTTACGTAAATAATCGTAAATTGTAACACCCGCCAAAATGAAATTATACTCAGGTAGCATGCCAGCAATAAAATTGTCTCAGATGAAGAAACAAACTGTAATGTGTTTCATATAGAGTTGCGTTCAGAAATGATTAAATGGTTTTGGTAAAATTAAAATAAAAAAACAACAACTCTGTGCAAAGAAAAGTTGCTACATGAACAGATATGAGACTTAAAACATACGGCGTGGATTTACACCGCTACCTAAATTTAAAGATTAAGTTTTTTTTTTCTTTAAAGCTGAAAGTTTTATATTTTGAAAACAAACTTGAAAATTATGAATGCTTACAGCAAAATGTCTTACTTTTTAGTTGGCTAAGAAATTCACTAAATTTGAAGGTCTTACGTGACTTGCCTTTTCCCTTTAGAATAAAAATTCCATTCAACATAAAATATGTTAAAAAAATTTAAATTGTGCTTTTGTATGGCTTGGAAATATTGAATAAAATTTTTTTCTTAGGTTTACGTTTTCCCCCGAGATTAGTGGATCCGTTAATCCGTTAATAAACTGACTCTTTAGCACACACACATGAACTTTAAGAAAGTTCCAAACATTCTCGGCTGATACCCGGAAATATGTGACATATGTTACATATATTTTAAGGCGAAATGCTCTATTATCAATATCACATATTTACCAAAAAAGGATTTCTAAAGTCTGCAATTCGTTTTATACTTTGAATTGTAAATAAATGCCCCTAAATGCTATTATTAAGCTGTTCAAAAACCGCATTGCATTTTAACCGTTAACTCTGAAACGATGGGTGAAAACGTTTTCTTAAAATATACGTAAACTTTATTTTTTCCATTGCCTTAGTACAGGAATGTTAACACTAAAATAACATTTTAAGTTGTTGATCTTAAAAAAAAAATGTGTAATATGACAAATATCTGAATTATAAACAGATAAATCCACGCTTTTCTCAATTTGTTTCGTGACTTTATAAGAACTTAAGTGGAGTAACCTAACGGTTAGGAGGGATATTCTAAGTGCAAGTCAGGGTGTATGCTGAATACCAATGCAAAAAAAAAATCGTGTAAACACCAAGTATATATTGTTAGTCTTGCTTCAAATCATCTCGAAATTTTCCTTCCAGGTCTGTAATCGCCTTATTGAAGACATGAAAATTGTCAAGGGAATGCAGTCGTTTTTAATTTATTCCACCAAGTGCGCAAAAAATGGTAATATGTAAAGAAATTTCTTGAAATGTTTTTTGCAGGGTAACTGATCGGTCAAATACCTTCCAAAGGAATGAAACGTTTAATACGATAATGTCATTCCTACTCTGGAACCGGCCTGCAGCTGGAATTTTAAAGAAGTTCTGGTAAGGTATGCATTCAATGGAAAAATAAAATCGAACACGTGTTATTATGACATGTTTCATCTTACCAATCTTATATATATATACAAAAAATGTAATCTTCATTTTTTTTCTTTTGCCTGTCCATCCTATCCAGACTACGGTTACATTACGAATTTAACTTCGTTTTGTGCCTGCTATTTCATTGCATATTTTTAAACGAAAAAGTATTTACAAACTGCATTTGTAACATTATTATTATATACTGAGTTTAAAAAGTTTTGGAAATGTATTATTTCTTATTTAGAGCTTTATTAACATTGTATACAACAAGAATTTCTTTTACACAAAGTTAAAAAATAAAGGTTTAATTTACATATAAGAATTATACACCTAATAAGTTAATGTATTATACTACTACTAATTAAAATAAGTGTATGTGCAAAAGCTATAATTTTCTTTCTGCGAACGATTTTTTTTCTCTTTTTTTGCACAAAGTGACTGACTACATTTGGAACAATAATTTTGAAAAAGTGTAAAAATGAAAAAAAAAAGTGATATTTAGTGTCAGTTGAATTAGAACTCATACATAGTTCTTTAAAGAATATTATTCAAAAAAAAAACAACCTTTAAGTGCAATTTTTGGCAAAAAAAAAAAGATAGAATGATAGATTTTGAAAACAGTCTCCTTTTACGAAAAAAAATGCTTCTATAATTAAAAATATCTTGCTTATATATATATATAGCTAAGACTTCCTTACAAAGACTGAACTAAGTTTTGAAAAATTCACATGATTTTCAGAGTTACGATCTGTTGAAATAATAACCGGTGTTTTTGTTTTGTTAAAATATCTCTACTCTGATATATTAAAATAGGAATACATCTATTCCTAAATTATATATCTCAAAAATTTTAGTTCATGACCTGTAAGGAAATCTTAGTAAGCAAAGTATTATTACTATAGAAGCAATTTTCATCAAAAGAGACTGTTTTAAAAAAATGTCGTTTTTTCTTCAATTTTTTTTGTGGTTTTTTTTGCCAAAAATTTGCAGTTTAATAACTGTTTCTTGTCACAATATTTTAAAAGCAAATTTATATGTATATTCTAATTCAACTGACACTAAATGTAGAAAAATAATTCATTTACCGTAAAATCCAGCGTATACTGCGCACCTATACTTTCAAGTTACATTTTTTATAATTTTTAGGTATATTCGCCATATAACGCACACCCCCTTTTTTGCGAAAGAATCTTACATCTATTTTTACAATGCTCTTATAGTTTGAAGTCATTTATTAGAGGTATTATCACGGGCTTTTGAAAATATAGTATACTTCTAAAGCTACATCCCTTTAAATTCATTAGGTATCTCATTTCTTTTAATAAAACAGTATTCCGATCTATATATAGAAGTCCAATCTTTTTATACTCTCTTCTTTTTTTAAATTTTGTAAGCTATCATTTTTATACCCGGCGCATAATGCGCACCCGTTAATTTAGATCTGATTTTGTGCGTTGAAAGTGGGCGTTATACTCCGGATTTTACGGTATACGATTTTGTAACATCACCTTTCCGAACATAATCAGTCCCCTCAAGTATAAGATGATAAAATTTTCAATGTTTAAAGCATTTCAGTATAATATTCCATCAACATTTGAAATAATAGTCTCCTAAACCTTTGTTAATGTTATTTTCTTTGAAATAATTATCATTATAAATATTATTAAAACAACCTTTTTATATATTTGTAAATTTATATTTCATGATTATAAACATAAGTTAAAAATAAACACTTTGTTTTTATCAACCGGATTAGGAGAACGCATCACTAACTTTTACCTTTGACTTAGAAACGGATGGAGCTACCGAGATAGGGAACAGCAACCTCTGGAGTCATTGTATTTAAATGCTTCATTTTGCAGTGTTCAACTAACTCATTTCTGATAAAATAATTAGGTGTTGATCCAATTTACAAATATACCCGTATAGTGAAATAATAGGTAGGTTGTCTGATGCGCGAGAAGAAACTACAATGGATTTGAATTATGCTGATTTCTAACTGACATTTCATTAGTGGAGACGGAAATAATTAAATTTTGCTCGTGATTTGAATCGTGAAGAACAGGAAAGCAATTTAATATGGCTTTGTAAATGCTTTTATTTAATTTCTGTTTCGGATTTCGTAATTTTTTTAATGAAAAAGCTCAATAAGCTTTTAAAATTAATTTCTCAATCATTAATAAATATTTTTAATGAAAGCGTTTCTGGTTTATTAACACATTGAGCAATATTTTTTTTTAATAATTGAGATACGGGGTTTTATAACAAAACCACGATATGTTTTCAAGATGCGACAATCTTACAAAAGGGTTTTCTTTAAAAATTTTGAAAAAAAATATTTTGTAAATGATAGTGACATACCTTGACTGATTAAGTACATTTAACTTCATTCAGTATATTAATAGTTTACATACTTTCTAAATTCCTAATATTAGCTCACTCTCTCCCTATATATATATATATATATATATATATATATATATATATCTTGTTCAAATTTTCAATCGTTTATAAAATACTTTTTATTTATCCATTCAAAGTAGGAATTGAATTAAATTTTTTTTATATTACTTGTTTCTTGGAATTTTTCAATTTCAGAAATTCTGTGGTATTAAAGCTACATTGAAAGATCAACCCGAAATTTCAAAGCCCAGATTATGTAAATGTTCGCATACATTTTTATTAAAATTTTTAATTAAAAGTCAATAGATCCAATATAATGTTTAGTAGAAAACTTTGAAGATTGGTATTGGTATTTTGATGATTACGATGGATAGAATCTGTTTATCGATATCGTTAATTCTCACTTAAATGATACAAAAAGCATAAAAAGTTATTAATAAGAATGATTTCTGATGTTTTGGTTAAAAGTTATACTTTTGACCATTTAATATCATATTCATACAAAAAATAACAGGAAAATATATTTTGATTAAAAAAAAAAAGAAAGGCAGGAATGTGTGTGAGCTTGTAAGTTTAAATTGCATGAACATTTTCTTCAATTGCTGTTTTTTTTTAAGTTTTAAAAATTTAATTTCCATATTCTTTAAGGTATCCGACTACTTGCGGCAATTTTTTTTTTAAAGAGATATGGGAATTTTTTTGTTGTTCTTAGATTTGTTTAGAACATTTTAAGAAAAATTTGCTAAAATTAAGAAGAGAAAAAGAAATTATTAATACTAAAATAGAAAAAAATGGCTAAAAATTTACAAAAAATAACATAAACGGGGCCCATTTTGTACCAAAAGTTAATGAACAAATTTAAAATTTTTCAATTCGATTGCGTTGCTATGTTGTTCTTTTTTGAAATGACCAGAATAAGACATATTTTAATTTTTCCAAAACTAGAACACATTATCTTAGTTATAATAAATTGGTTTAAAAAAGCAGTGATTATATTCACAAAAGGAACTGTAAATTTTGTAATAAAACAGTGATTAATAAATCTGAAGGTTAAAACATTTCTACTATTATACAAGACATGCACAAGAAGTTTCAGTTAATTATTTTAAAAACTTTTTCAATAATCGCTGGTCCAGTTTGGACACTTAAAAAAAACACATTTCGAGCAAAACGCGTTTTAAAGTATGACATATATATCTTGCTTAAAGTAATGGCACCTGCTTTTGCTAAAACGTGTGTAGTTTTTGTTCTAGTGAATGGAAAATAGTATAGTTGGTATTTTTATAAAGCCAATAAGATGGTCTCTATAAAACAAAATTATAAAAATATTGTCAATTCTTAGCAAAATTCACAATTTTAAGGGAGTCGGATACCTTAATAGGAAAGCACTTCAGATGTTAAAAATATGTCCAATCCTTCCATATTATTGCAGTTACTTCGTAAGCCACAATCCGATAGATAGATCGAAATTACGTCTGTTGTTTGGCCGCAGCTCTGAGCCCTAATCAGGTTATAGTACTATTTCACTCTAATTTTAAGGGGGAACGCTTCGGTAGTTCCCTTTTCCTCTTGCTTACCACTCTCTGGAGAGGAGTCTTGGCTTACCGAACATTTAGAGTGTCCCCATACCGCCCACGTACTATACATTTACAAACATCCCTGCCTTCTCCGAGATTCGAACTCGAACCCTTCGGCACAGCAGTCAGCATCACTAATCACTATCTAATTGGGTGGGTCCTTCAAGCTTTAAAAATAATAATGCTATTTTCCTGAGCATGATGACAGCAATACATAATCAGCATGAAACACCGAAAACAAGGTTTTTTTTCTAATGTTCTTTCTCAGAAGAATTAATCAATTAAAGATACTTTTTTTTTGTATTTTATTTATTTATTTCTTTTATGGAATATACTCTGAATTTCTTATGTGTTCTTTCCTTTGTTGTGAGAAGTAAGTGATAGGTAAATAAAAAGGGGGGGGGGATGTTGCGAAAGATCGGGCGGAACCACACTTTAGTAGTTGAAGCGTGCACGAACAAGTTCAACAAATCCCAACTGAGACATGATCGTTAGAGTGTGGAAAGAAGAGCTTAGACAGAAACAGAAGGATTTATATTCGCCCTCCCTCTCTCACGTACGGAAGCTCAGTCAAGCTTAAAAACTTATGCTTACTAGTAAGCATAGGAAATAAGAAAAATCATTCAAAATGCTATCATTGTGTCCAAATAAACCATTATTGATTGTCTTCGTTAAAAAGAAAATTTTTTGGAAGGATGATTAATTTTGATGTTTTCGATGAGCATCGAAAGTTAGGAAATTGGTATTCATAACATTTTGTTTATTGTTATTGATTTCATTCTTTTCATTAGGAAGTTTAGATAGATATAAAATCGAACGATAATCAGAAAATAAACATCTTAACACCTATATCCATTTGTATTTTTTTTATAGAGTGAATACATTCAATATTAAAAAAGTTAATTAAGGAGATAGAAATTTGGAATTTAGAACATTGTGATTCAATTAAAATTCAAATGAAGCGATTTTAGTAGGATATTTTTAGTAAGATAAGAATTTTCTTATTGAGTTTTTCCCAATTAAAAGGATAAAGGTCCCTTTTAAAGTTGAAATAATTGATTAAGGGCATTAAATGTATCTTATATTAAAATATATTTTGTCTACGTAAATGTTACTCCTCAGTATGTATAAAAGCAAAACTTATTTTTATTACAAATAAATAGATTAAAATTGGCAAAGAGAAATTACATACTCTTTTACTTAAAAAACAATTGCATTTTTACTTTTAAGAATATTAAAAAAAAACTTTTTACTAGAAAAATAATCTAGAACGATATTTAAAAGAAGTAGAAATTCTGTAGAGAGTTTCTTTAATTTCTTTTGGGGGATGCTTAGCTTTTATGAGGACACAATACTTACAAAGAGGTCAAATGTATTTAAAAATTTTATTAAAGAAATACCGAAACCAAATAACTTTTATTAGCAGTGAAAATTGTACAAATTGGATTATTGTCAGGTCACTCATATAATTTTTTTTGATTATTGTAAAAATTTATTAAAAAATTCTTAATTAAGATATTTTTAGCATTGTTCAGAAAAAAATACTGTACTAAAAAATTACCCTCTTATAAAATTGCACATGTTTTAATTCAAATCTTACAACCTGTAGAATTGTTTTATTTGGTATTTAAAAATAAACATAAATCTTCGTAAAAAATTATTTTCAATTTAAAACCATAAAGAGTAGCTAAAATGTTCATAAGAAAAAGGTGAATAAATTATTTTGAAATGTAAAGAATAATTTTGAAAAACACTTAGCCTGCGGTATGAATGCATAATAAGGAATATTTATTCTGAATTTCACGAAAATTAATAAAAATTTATACATTTTAGTATTTTGCACCCTGTGATTCTTTAAGCCTTTAAAAAAATTTTTCTTCCAAAATATTTAAATGTATATTCCTGCTTTTGTATTTTAGATACATATATAAAATAACAGTTTAAAACTAACTGACAACAAAAATATTAAATTATCACAACTAATTTTCTTTGATAAGAAATCAAGACATACATTTGACTTAAAGTAATAGTTTGACTTAGTAATAAGGTCATGCTAGTAACACACAATAACATTTTTTTTATTTCATACGCACACATCTTTTGAATTAGAAATTTTCATGTGCATCTTCTGCCAGTTTTTTCTTCAAAGAAAATGACGTTCCTTAGGCTTAGATGAATTGACTCTAATAGTTACAATTAATATGTGAAAGGATAAATTGAGTATCATCAAAAGTTGAAGAATTATATATATTAACGTTGAGAAGTGAAGATTAAAATTTAATAGAATGAAGCACATTATAGATAAAGAAACATCACTCTCATATCAATATTACAGGTAAAAATAACACCAAAATATCTGTTAATACACTACAAATTAATAATGCTGAATATGCAATATTGTACATGCCGTATTTTTGTTCTTTATTGAAATCTTTCTCATTTTTAAAATAAAATTATCAATCACATTTGCAATTAAGAAATGCTGTATCAAGGAAAACAATCGAATACACATTAATATTTTATTTTAGTACACACATTTTTTTATTCCACTCCACCTAAGAAAAATAAAACATTATCTTGAAAGATGTTTCTTATATTTATTTAAAAAAAGTTATAAATAAAAAAAGAAAAATACTGTAATTTTTTAAAAATGGATATTTGAAATAAAAATGCATTCGAATTAAGTAAACAGGTATTGATAATTAATGTTATATAAATACAATTCCATTCTTTCTTAGCCTTATAAGAAGTACATTGTTGTTTCTTATTATATTATTTTATTTTACTGTACAATTATATATATGATTTATCAACAATACCTGTTCACTAAAATGATTAAAAAAATATAAAAAATACCAAAAATATAAAATATCAAACATACCTTTGTCAAAGTAATATTAATCCATATTGCTGATTGATTAAATGAAAATCCACACTATTAAGAAACGTTTTGTTAGTTTAGTCTAAGAACACAATCCTCGAATCCTTTTGACCACAAGAAATCAATGTTTATAATATTTTTTCACACATATAAACACCAACAAAAACAATAATTCCAAGAAACAGTTTTCGTTCTCTCTTGTCTTCCCACGCATTCAGTAGTGACTGAAAACCAAACTGAAGAAGAATCGAAACAATCCCGCTTTTTCGTCATTCCGCGCATGCGCCGATAACGAGAGTAACTGAGAGTGGAACTGGACACATGCGCGGTTTAGAGCGCGTTTTTTCAAGCCTTCGGGCATCAGTAGAAAGTTCTTTGCGAAGTCGGGCCTTCCCTTTCATCTCGTCCGCTAATTGTTTTCTATGCAAAACAGAAAAAAAAAAACTTTGGACGCTCTACATTAAAAAAGGTTGAAAAGAAATTCAACTGTTCTTGAAAGAGCCGAGTAGGTCATGTATTAATGTTCTTTATGATCTTTCTACAGAAAAAAAAGAGTTTTTCAGAGAAATAGTGCTCTTACACAACGTTCTTTCTTTAATTTCCCTTGGGATATGCTGGTATTGAGTTAAGTCAATGGTAAACGAATCCATCGAAGGGTTAGAAAACTTTGGAAGTAACATCTACACATGCTGTTTTTCTCTGAAATAAATGACTTTCTTTTATTATTCATAAATAATTTTATTTTCTGTTTTTTAAAAAATACAAAACACTTTAGAAAAAAATAAAAATTTGTTATTTTCCTTAAGGTATGCTCAAATCAACAGCAAAAAAAAAAAAGAGGTGAGCAAATGTTTTATAAACTTCACCCTTACAGCAACCAGACGGCTATTGGAGACTTACCTAGCATTTTTGAACCACACGGTCAAGAGACAAGGACATCTCCTGTTTGAGATGGCTTTCCTTCTCCAATCTACCACATCTTGTCAACGGGAAACTTTGATCCTCGATATATTTAACGGGCTCCTCCACACAGCAGGTTTGCATTGGCATTAAAGTTTGAACTCATGACAAGCTAGCCACGAGTTCGTGGCATAGCCACTAAGTTATCGCGGCTTCTCCAAAGTTAAAGATGTGTTTATAACAAAATTAACTTTAAAATTTTTATTGAATTTGTAAGACCTCCATAATTTACAAATAATTCTTCCAATGAATTTTACAAAATTACAAATGACAGAGAATTTCGATTTTTTAGTGTAAAACAATTCAAATCCAAAGTTGTTTATAGCTTTAGATTAGTGTTGTTTTACATTAGGAAGGAGGTCCATGGGTAGGATTTTTTCGGGCTACACATTCTGAGAATGCATGTTCTTGTAAATATTTATCATATAATCAATTTTAAGTTCTTCTCCATCAATTGAGTTTATATAAAATGTGTATATTTATATGAAAAATGTGTAAAGAATAAAAATGGAAATGTTACAAATGAATTCGTTAAGAAAAGAAAAATTATTATCATATTTTTATAATTTTCATTCTTGAATTTCACAACTAAACTTTTCAAAACTAGAAAAAATAGAAATTCCGAAACTTTAACTTTAAATCGTAATTTATTTTCTGTGTGGAATATATCCAAGACATCTGACTTTTTACTTAAAATTAAGTGGGGTTTTTTTAAGAAATATTTCACAAATCGGATTAAATTATAAAAAAAAAACAATACAAGATCACTTAGAGGGCATATTACTACTGATAAACTAGATATAGTTAAATGAAAAAAGAAAAATCGACTATTCAGCTACTAATAATCTACACAAGTGACTCCTAAGTGGTTTATATTGACCCCGTCATGACCCCCAAGGGTCTATGACGATCTGCAAGGGTGCACGTCTGCAAGATAATAATTAGGGTCCATGAGTGTTAATAGGGGTCTACGATAGAGGCTCTCAATCTTGGTTTTAAAAAGTTATGCCTGTTATTTATCTCGAATCATGGAGTACACTGAGAAAGTTTTTATGTGCTTTTCCCAGTGAGGGGAGTTTCAGCAAGGTTGCCAATTTCCGAAAAAAAAGGAAGATAAAAAATG
>BMAO01005404.1:0-58076 GCA_019973975.1 Trichonephila clavata
AAACGACAAGGGAATGTATGTAGAACGATTAAATATGCATATTTATAAAAAAAGCCAGTTATTTGTACTAATATTATAACTATCATCTATAGCATGCATAATAATCTGATAGCTGTGGATAATGATTCAAAACTCAGTACTATAAGTCCATCATAATGGGGTAATAGAATTTACTGCATGTATCATAGAAGGGATTGGGTTCTGTAGAGAAAAAATTACGTAAAAACCGGCGTATAACGCACATTGGTATATAACAGTCACCTATACTTTCAAGCTGCATTTTTTAATTCTTAGGTACATTCGTCGTATAACGCGCCCCATTTTTTACGAAGAAACCTGGAATATATGCGTGTAATGCTCTTGTGTTTTAAAGTCATTTATTCAAGGTATTCCAGGATTTTGAAAAAATATATACTTCTAAAACTACAACCTTCAGTCCATTAGGTATGTTCATTTCTTTTAAATAAACAGTGTTCCGACCTATGTAGATGTCTAATTTTTTTATGCTCATCTAATTTTTTTATTTTTGAAGTCACTATTTTTATACTCGGCGTATAACGCGCATTCTTAAATTTCGATCTTATTTTTTATATTCAAAGTGCACGTTATACGCTTGATTTTACAGTATTATTAATTGGAACCTACCTATGCGAAAAGGATGTTCTATGGTATGGAGATTATAGGAGAAAAATGATTATAAAAAGTAATAATTTCAAGGTGGTAAAATTTTTGAAAGAATGGAAAAAGACTTAATTTTGGTTAGATGATTTTAGGCTCAAAATAAATATATTTTACTTTAATATAAGTACCAAATCGATGATTATTGATAAATGAGTATTGAATAGTGTATAACAAGTAGTGTAATCTATACAAATAAATAAAATTGAAATGTCTTTTTTTATTTCAAATTAACAGCTTTTTGCTAAATGCATTTAAAAGTATATAAGGTACTTATATCAAAAAATCAATTTTTAAAATTTTTGTCGGTCTGGTCTGTCGGTCTGTCTGTTTGTTCTGGCTAATCTCGGGAACTTCTGGTCCGATTTTAAAATTTCTTTCACCAGTGGAAAGATTCATTATCAGCGAGTAACATAAGATATATTTTATCTCCATATCCCTACGGGAACGGGAACTATGTGGGTAAAACGTTGACGTTGCTTACTCCCCACCAAGTTGGCGCAAAATAATGCATTTGGTCAATAATTGAAATTTTAATAAGAATTTTCTCACATTTGTAACAAATAACTGAAACATAGTGTAATTTAGCATCTTTACAAAAAGCACTTTTTTAAATGGTTTTTTATTAAACGTCTAACGTTTATTACGTTACGTTTGTTAAATGTCAAACTCAAGCTTTGAGAATTACCGCCAAGTTGGCTAAGAAGCTCTCTATTCCGACAATCCCAGATATTTTAATGCAAATTTTCTCCCACTTTTTAAAGAGGGAAACGAAATAAATTTTTAGCGAATTGCGCGTGCGTGATATTGAAAATTCTATGGCAATATTAATTGACATTTTCCTAAAAAGTTTTGATTACTTTAGTAGTTTTGATTAGTTTTGAAAGTATTTATTACTTTGAACTTTTTTTACCCTAATTATACAATATTCATATTTTGCACAAAACTTTTCACTTATACTGAACCAGATATTTTACATGGAGGTATTACTTTGAAGATATGCTATGGAGGCATCCATACGTCACTCGCCGAATAAAATTACGGAGCTTTACGCAATACTTATTTCATCTTCGGTCTTTCTAATCCTCAATCCTTTTGGAATAAGTATAAAGACTACATGGCGGGAGATATTTTGTGACTAAAAACAACCAAATATGCCTTTCAATGAACACATCTACAACGACCCACAATAAAGGTTTTTAGAATGGTTAGGAAGAAGCTACTGATTTTGGAATGATTAGCCCTAGACGTGTCGACGGAAATGGCTTCGATAATGAGATTACTTGAGAATTAAGCTACAATTTTATAGCATTGCAACATCAAGTGACAGAATTTATCCCTCAATTAACTCCAGAACAAAGTCACGTTTTCCAACAAGTGTTACTCAAAATAGAATCCGGCAGTAGTGCACACTTTTTATCTCGAAGCTCGTGGAGGAACAGGAAAAACGTTTTTGCTAAACTTATTATTAATGACCATCAGAAAAACCTAGAGGATAGCACAGTTGCTATGGCTTCTTCTGGTATAGCCGCTATTTTATTGACCAACGATCGTACTGCACATTCCGTTTTAATATTATCGCTTAATCTTGCATTTGAAGATTCACTCATCTGAAATTTCAGAAAAAATAGCTCTCTAGGCTGGATGCTTCCACAATGTAAGCTTTTAGTGTGGGATGAAAGTACGATGTCTCACAAGAAAGTTATAGAAGCGTTAAATCGGACTCTTCAGGATTTACGAGGTAGTACAGATATTATAGGAGGAATGGTAGCTTTATTATATATTGGCTGGTGAATTCAAGCTTATGGGGAAAAGTTGAAAAAAATTCAGTCTGAAAACGAATATAAGAGTGCATTTTCATCTTGACGTAGATTCGAAACACTATGCAGAGATGCAATTGAAAATCGGTTATGGATGTTTGGACGCAAATGCTGGAGGTTATATTTTATTTTCAGAGAATTTTGTAATGCAGAAAAAAATGATGTAAATCTTATTGCTGAAATTTACCCTGGCTTGCAAAAAAATTTAAATTGGGATCTGTGGTAGTGTGCAAGATCAATATTGGCGTCTATCAATGACATCGTCCATAAAATCATTTTTGAAAATTTAAACGACGTGCGGGGGAGGGGGGATTGAAGAAATATTTATCAATGAATAAAATCATGGATAAAGAACAAAGTTCTTCATATCCCACGGAGTTCTTAAATTCACTTGAACTTTTGGGTGTACCCTTACATAAACTTCAATTAAAACTAAATGTACCAGTTGTGCAAAATCTCGATGCTCCTCGACTATGTAAAGGAACGAGGTTTTGGATCACAAAACTGATACAGAATATACTTGGTGTCAATATTTGAATATATGTCATGAAAAGGGACAGTGTTATCATACCTCGAATTCCAAGTATTCCCATGACCTACCGTTTTAATTCAAACGAGTTCAATTTCCAGTTTTACTGTTGCTATTAACAAAGCTAACATTTGAGGTAGCAGGGTGCATTTGGAAAAACAATGTTTTTCCCATGGCCAACTATATGTAGCCTGATCGGTGTGTCCAATGCCCAAATCTTCACATATTTGCAACTGACGGAAGAATATATATATGGTATACAGTAGCATCTCTCTTAGAATAATATTCTGTTTTGAGTTCTTTTAAAGAGGAATTATATATTAATCGCGTTGATACTTTCGATTTTTAAAAATATTAATAGCTTAAGTTATTGAATATTTGTTAATTATTATAATAAATTACGTTTCAGTTTTTTTAAAACTAAGCTCAATTTTAGAATTTTAAATTTTATTGGTTCCAGTCAAGCATTAAGAAATTACCATATTATATTATTTACTTTCTAATGATAATGATTACGACTTTGACAGTTATTTAAAAACATCAACGCGAGTGGAGCCGCGGTAAAAGCTAGTACAAAGTATATTTGCAGCAATTCATAACCCAAAGCTCTCTCTTTCCTCACCGTCAAACCCATAGGTTCTGAACGTGCGAGATAATGCCCCCTTGTGGGCGTTTGAGGATTTCAAGGGGGCAGTAAAGACCAAGAGAAAATTAGGGGGGGTTGAGATGACACAGAGGGGCTTGGGCAAATTAACCAAATATAGTCTTAAAAAGACTAAAAAATACGCTGATTATGTAGTAACAAAGGTAAAATTTAATACTGTTTACCTTATGTTGATTGTATGTATTTATAAATCATTTCTATATCACATGTACAAAAATTCACATATTTCGGTAGTTCGGGAAATGAATGAAAAACTTAAAGATTACATTACACTCAGACCCACTTTAAATTGAATGATATAGTGCCTTTTAATTTCTGAAGTGCACGTGTTGTCTATGTCTGTGAGCTGTAGGAAAAATATTTCGTTCACTGCATTTCATTAAATATATTATCCAAGAAACATAATTAAATATGTTAACCAGGAATTGAAGTGTGATTCTTTAAGGGCTGATACTGCTCAATTTATATTATATTTATTTTGAAAGCAAAAGTTTACTATGCATTACTTCGTATCATCAAAACCCCTGCCTGTCTTTAAAATAGGTAAGCTAAAACATTTATTCCATGCTTTTAAAAAATGAAGAAGAAATTCAGTAGCCACGCGTTTCAATTCCAAGAATATCCTATCTATGACTAAAATATATAATATTACACATTTAAATATATTTGTGGCAATAGCTACTTCAGAAATTCGCAAGTAAGAAAAACGGGTCCTTAGAAAAAAATAAAATTAAAAAAATATATTAGTAATATAGAATAATTTTTAAAATTTAACACTTGTTTTCTCCATGTATTATGTACACTCTTATTTCTCTAGCGTTTGATGGGGCCGGTATCGAAATATTCATTAGAAAAGGGGGCGCCAGTTCGAAAAAGGTTGGGAACCTATGGTCTAACGAGTTCGATCCAAGATTTTTTCCGTCTTCCGCCTTATCGTGCAGTGTGATTTCGATAGTAAGTTTGTAAAATTTTAATACTAAAGAAGCTGTTAAATGTGCCTGATGTTTTTCTCGTAACTTTGATTGGTGTCCCTTCAGTGAAATAAATATTAATAAGCACTAAAATAAAAATTACATTGACTTCTTATCGTAAGAAAAAGCTGACATACCTAAACTTCATTACCCTTGTGTTAGTACTTAACATAAAAATTCATTTTTTAAATTTTATTTTTCTCTTCATCTGTATACCAGAGAACATCTTTTCCGCATAAGTAGTTTTTGAAACGACGAAAAAATTTTTTTGTGATTCACCCAACTGAACAGCCTTATTCTGCAACAAGATTTTATCCCAAATTGTGTTATTATGCAAATATCTATCTATTAACTAAACCGCATGCTCATGCACGTGTGTATAAATAGTTTACATTAAATAGTGATTTCTCGCTGTTCAATGCAGCTATTGGGTGTCTATATCATTAATGTTTCTGTACCTATACCTTCTATTTATACACACACAAATCAAGTTTAATTAATTACAAAAATATGTGATAATGAATTATCTTTTTACTATTTAAGATGTATTACTTAAAACTATTGTCATCATGATTCACGAACAAATAACATAATAATGTGAACCGAGTTTAAATCCCTTCTATTCTGTGGCCCAGCTAAAGGTGTGGAAGGAATTAAAGGATCATACATGATGAATTCCAATTATTTTATTTATCATTATAATCAACTCAAACACAAATAACACTATAAATAAGATAATTCAGTCCAGTAATATAGAGAGAGAGACGAGATTCGCGTTTGGGGAGAATATGTTCAATACTGCGGTTCTTCCTTAATATTACTTTATACCGAGCTTATGTATTTAATGTCCTCACTACTACTTTAACACCCTAAACATAAACTTAATATAAGGTGACAGTACCTGAACTTATGCAGTCTTCTACTCAATCCAACTAGACTTTAACACTTCTTGGTTAGCTAAACTTATCACTTTCTTACCTTTTGTTTACCTTTTCTCATCACTGCCAATTCACTAACTATTCCACTAATTACTTCACTTCTAATCTACTCACAATTCACTAACTATTTAACTCGTGAAGTAGGCATAAGCTAAATTTGTACATCACGTTTCCTTCTTTTAGGATAAGACTGGTTAAAATTTGCTGGCCCCAAAGAATTCCCAAGAGGATTAGTTGAAGAACGCGTATAGATCCATCATAAATGATACGAATTTTGAATAATGGATGCTTAAAAATGTGTAAATAATTTATATCTGGATGTCTAATTCGTTTATAATACTCTACGTGGTATTTATTTTATGTTAAAATTGTAATATTCTCAAGTAACGCCGTTCCTTACATTATAATGGTAATTCAAAGGTGAAATTGAATTCAATGCTGATTGGTGAAATCTTGGAGGTAGAGTCAAGTTGGCATCGTTTTTTGGCGACCAGGTTGGTGACTTGGTGGGCATTTTTGGGTGAGTTCGTGACCTTATGGATTCTTCTGGAAATTAATAGAGAAATCTACTAATATCACGATCTGTGATGTAAGCGAATCTTTCTCGAAAGATCTTTGAGGCGTATAACTAGGGAGTCGCTCGTTGAAAAACTGAGTTAGTCTTAAAGAGTAGTAGTATTGGTTTGATCATGAACAATCGACCAGTGATTAGTTATTACTTCGGCTGTTGTGCAGGACGAGCGAGTGCTTGAGAATAATTTTCTACATACTTGTATTTTAGACACAGATAGTTGTGTCTGTGAGCTCCATAAAAGGTGTGAATAAAATCTGAGATTTATTCTGCGAATTTTACTATTGAATCCTGTATATCAAGGATTCTTTTCGGCAATAAATTTCCATCGCTCCTGAAAAATTGTTTTGATCTTTCAGACTAATAGCATAAAATCTTCGAATCCCTACCAATGGAACAATAACTTTAGATTAAGATACCACTATTTATTGCTTCTAAAAGTGCTTCATTAATCAAAATAAAACAAAAATATAGGCTGATCGTGAAGATGCTTACATTTATAACACAAAGAAAAACAACTATTAATAAGAAAATTTCATCAGTGAATGATAAGAATAAATGTGATGAATTTATTATATTAATATATCTTTTTCGCTTTTACTCTGCATTCTTGCCATTAGTGTTACACAAATACATGAAACAATTTTTATCAGGTGCTTTAAGCAGATTTATAAAAAATTTTTAAGAAAATAACATCATTGAAATACTGTTCAAATACAAAAATAAAAATAAATTTTTATCCATTAGACAGTTTTTTCAATTCCTACTATTAGCTCACTCTCTATCTATATTAATATATATATTTATCTTTTCAAATTTTCAATCGTTAATAAAATTCTTTCAATTCATCCAATCAAACTGAAATAATTTTTTTAACTTGTACTGGATGACGCTGATGTTAACACAATTTTTTTCAAATATTAATTCATTAATAAAATAAAATAAAACTAATTACCAGTTTTCAGCGCCAACTTATATTCGTCTCTATTGTTGCAACAATGTAACTGTTAAAACAATGACAAAGGTTGGCGTCGAAAACCGGTTTTTCAGCTAAAATAGCCGCACCGGGTGTACATTGCTACAACAATGCAGACAAACCATGCTCTTTTT
The DNA here is from genome assembly GCA_019973975.1 of Trichonephila clavata. Lineage (NCBI taxonomy): Eukaryota > Metazoa > Arthropoda > Arachnida > Araneae > Nephilidae > Trichonephila > Trichonephila clavata. The sequence goes on from BMAO01005404.1 coordinate 7,282, forward strand.
TCAATTCCTACTATTAGTTCACTCTCTACCTATATATATACCATGTTATTTATGAATAAATCCTTTAACAAAATTAATTTTTCAGGTATATTTCAGAAATATCAATCCTTTTTTCCTATTAAAAATATTATTATTAAAAAGGCTTTCAAATATAACAAGAAACTTGGTAGATTTATTTCAATTATAATCAAGTTTCGGAGCTCCTATGTCCGGAGCAGTGTAAATGCTATTTGTATTGTGATTATATCGATGAATATCATCAGCACGTTGTCACTGGAGACCTTGGCATTGTAAAAGATGATTTATTGAGAAATTTTATGGAAAAAGGTACTGGCTTTAGACTTATGATCACAAAAAATAAATCCAACGTTGTAAAACAAATCACAAGAGAACCAATCAATTTAGATCTCTTGTAGCAATAGAAATTGGAAATTTGGATTTCAACGTTGAAAATGAAATTATGTATAAAGACCTTAAAGTATCGATAGATAATATTCAAAAGGATTTCGTGATAACTTATGTTGATAAAGTCTCTGCTAATTATGCAATAATATGTAAATATTTTTATAGTAAATTATTAAGTGATCATATTTTAAAGAATAATGCTTTTCAAAAGTCGATTCACAGCAATAGAGAAGATGATAATCGTCTTTTGGCTTTAAACAAGAGATTAAATATTCATCTCAAAACTATTAAATACCCACGAATTTTTTTAAACACCAAAATTCCACAAAAATCCAATAAAATTCCGTAGTATTACTAATGGGTATAATACATATATAACGAAGTCTGGGAAGATTTTACAATCCCTTCTTCAAAATACTATCGATAGCTTTCAACACACAGCAATAATTAAAAATAGCTTAGAGATTGTTAGAGTCACGAAGGATATGACAGTTTTTTCCATGCACGGCTTTGACTTCGAGGACCTTTTAATTCTATTGATATAGATGATATGATTAGAGTTCTACATTTAATTTATGATAAATATGAATTGCATAATTCAATGAAAAAGGAAAAATTTGATATCCTGGTTAATCTTGTTTTACAAGAAAATTTCATAGCATTTGATCAAAATCTTTTTAAACAGATCAGAGGATTACCTCAGGGTGGTCCTGCCAGTAATAGTTTAGCTAACCTATATTTACATTTTTTTGAAATTGATCATATTTTTGATGAATCTTTCTTACTATACCGTTATATAGATGATATAATAATTTTTGGTAAAAATAGTGAATTCAAACCAAATATTATGTTCTACCCTGACAATCTCAACCTTCTTAAAACTAATTTTAACTCTAATATGGTTGAATTCCTAGATTTAGACTTGCATCTTATTGACAATAGAGTAGTCTGGAACATTTATGACAAAAGAAATTCTTTTAGTTTCCATGTAATTAAAATTCCTGTATGGAACAGCAATTTGCATCTATCAATTTACAGAAATATTGTTTTGAATTTTTTACTTAGGAATGATAACTTAACTACCAACAAAATAGATAAATTTAATAATATCAAGAAATTCTTCCAATGCTGCTTAGATCATGACTATCCTTTTAACTTCTTAAGAACATATATTCATCACAAATACATTAATCGTCTTGCTATTTCTGATTTCAAAACCACCATACAACAATAGGATTTCAAAGTCAGCATTTTAGTGGTTTTGCTGTGAAGATTCTGTTTTAACACTCTTCACACAGTTTATTTTTTAAACACCCTTCTTAAAAATCCTATAAAATGAAAAATTTCTACATTTTTAGCAACCAAACCAAATTTCTACATTTTGACAACCAACCAATTTTCTACATTTGTGACAACCAACCAAGTTATAGCCTACCAAATTTGAATGTAATCTTTCTTGGCGTCTTCCTTACAAGCTGGTATAAAGGATGCGTTTAAGTGCAATTTAGATTTTTATCACAACATATAAAAGCTTTCCATCGGTTTCAAGAGTGTTGGATCTCCTGGAATAAGCTCTGTGAGCAGAAGTTTTAAAATCTTTTTGGAAGAATCCTTTTACTGGATAATTCTTTTGATATTTTTCTGCTTAAACATTTTGGGAGAATTTTTTGCTTAATAGTAGTCGGTTGTTCTTTCATATTTCTATGAGATTTTTTATACTTTGGATTTTTTATACTTTGGATTTTTATACTTAGAATTTTTATACTTTAAATTTCTATTTATTTTATTTTGGTCTTACCTACCGAGTTGCAAAGGGCGCCTTCAAACTAGTTTAACCCCACTTATTCGGTCCTAAGTCCGAAATTGCATTTTGACTCGCTAGGTTCTTATTTGTATTTCATTAGATTTGATCTTAATTTTTTTCCTGTTATGTTCTATATTTTATATAAATTTCTTCCATATATATATATATATATATATATATATATATATATATATATATATTATATATATATATATATATTACAAAGATATACTAAAAATAGTTATATACCTAAGATAACTATCGTCATAATAGAAAAGATTTAGCCACAGAAATACTAAAAGCAAACTCCCAGCCTTAGGAACAAGGAATGCAGGTTTAAACAAAGTTTTCTGGCCAGCCAACCTTATATATATATTATATATATTATATATTATATATATATATATATATATATATATTAAAAATGTCTTGTTTAAATTTTTAATCTTTAATAAAATACTTTATATTAATCCATTCAAAGTAGAAATTATCTTAAACATTTTTGTTTATATTACTTGATTTTATTTTGAAAAGAACCTACACCTCTAAATAAACCAATAATATCCTCGAAACCCCCTTTTGCTTTTTTTTTAAACTTCCTATTTTTAATACTCTATTTGAAGAACTTCTAAAAAGTTCAACAATATTGCATAAAGTTAGTGAGTTTGCTATGAGTATATTTGTAATTCTTCCTAACCTCAAGAGATTATTATTTTTATTTTTTTAAAAAAATTTCTTTATTTTTTTATTCCTTTGTATTGTGTGCTTAATACTTACTTCTGAAAGCCCTGTGTGATACTTTGTGGTGCACGGGGATTTTATAATTGTTTTCAATAAAAAATAAAAAAATAAATTAAAAAAATATTGCATAAAGACACATAAATAGCATCACACAGCCTTTTGAAAAGAAACTCTCAAAGTAAATCCCCAATAGATTTATCTGTTCTAATTTTATTGATATATTCCAAATTTCCAATTCGAATAAAATCACTTTTAAGAACTTGTTAGGTGATTTTGTGCCTGAAGTTCATCGTTTTCATTCCCCAAGGCTCTCCGAACTCTGTCTGTTGCAGGGTGGCCCAAGAGTCTTCAACATACGTTTGCAATAATTAAACTTGACATCATTCACCATTACGTCTATTAACTTGTCATTTAAAATGTAGAGTTTAGATAATGAGTTAATGTATCTTTCTGGTAGATATAGGTTATTAGAGTAGGGTTAGAGAGAGGTGAAATAGGAGATGATGAGAAGTAGTATTACGAGATGAGTACATTTTCCTCCTTGGTAAATCCCAAACTTGCAACACTATCTCCGTACATTTAGATTTCTGAGGTCAGCATTAGTTGCCATGGGAGCAGCAGTAAATGATTGAAATAATACTAAGGAGGTTTAGTGATCAGAAGGAATTGCTAAAATTAATCTATTAATTTTTAGGATGGCGTGCACGAATTGTGTTTTTAATTTACTCAATTTTTCAATGCCTACTGTTAGCTCACTCTCTCTCCCTATATATATATATCTTGTTCCAATTTTCAATCGTTAATAAAATACTTTCAATTCATCCAATCAATTTCAAATAATTTTTTTAAACTTGTAGGGGATAACACTTGATGTTAATACAGTTTTTTCAAATATTAATTCATTAATTACCAGTTAATTAATTAAAATAATTACCGGTTTCGTCTGCATTGCTGTAACGATGTAACTGTTAAAACAATGACAAAAGTTGACGTCGAAAACCGGTTTTTTAGCCAAAATAGCCAAACCGGGTGTGCATTGTTACAACAATGCAGACAAAGCATGCTCATTTTTCAATTCTTACTATTAGTTCGCTCTCTCCCTATATATGTATTGTTCAAATTTTCAATTGCTAATAAAGTACTTTCTATTAATCTATTCAAAGTAGGAATTGACTTAATTTTTATATTACTTGTTTTATTGGCGATATTGATACATACCAGAAGCCTTGTTTTGTACAAATTCACACATACTCACTCGTGGCTGGCGTATGGCGTATTATGAATTCGAGCCAAATGCCGCTGAAGACGCACCATGTAGTAAAGGGCAGCTACAAGTTAAATATGTCGAGGCTCAAATGACCTCCCGTTGGTGTGGTTTGAAAATTAAGAGAAGGTGTGCCAACTCAGGTGTCGTCCTCGTCAATTGACCATGGTTCAAAATTACGAGGACCATCACCAATAGGTCTCGTGCAGCTTTATAGTGCGACGTTAATGTAAATTTCACATTCTTTCGCTTTATCTCTCATATACACACATTCTCTAAAAAGTTGTCGCAAAACTCATCAAATTTCCGTTTCTCAATTATTTGGTTCAAGGATGCTATTTCCCTGTCTTTCTTTAACTTTCTTTCTCTTTTTCTAATGTAGCAGTGTACAAGGAGTGGTACACAAAAAATGACACTAAGTGTGTAACTTTAAAAAAGAGTGGAGTTGGCAACAACTGATTTCGTGACGTTATCTCACGCATCTCCTCTATCCATGTGACTAGTTTCGCCTCCATCGATCACTCCAGTTAGGACTATTTCGTCATTGTGAACGCGTGCAACTGCATTCCGCCGGAAAAATGCCGAATCAACATCAAGTTTCTTGAGAAACTTAAGAAATGAGTCACGAAAACAATTCAAATATTAACCGAGGCTTATGGAGATGAAACTTTGTCTCGTACACATGTGTTTGAATAGTATAAGTGGTTTTTGGAGAGCAGGGTCAGTGTGTGTGTGGAAGATGATGAATCTGCTGGGCGCCGAAGGTCAGCGATTACAGACCCAAATATTGCCAAAATTTGTGATTTGAGCGGATTCTCTCTTACATTAGTGGCCAGACTATTAATCAACGCTACTACATAGAATTACTAAAAAGACTTCGTGAAAAAATTACGGAAAAATGTTAGAATTGTGTGTAGTGAATAATGCCTGTTGCACTAAGACAATGCACCCGCTCACACTGTCCTACCTGTCAAGTGTTTTCTGAAAGAAAAAACACTAATGTGATTGGGCATCCTCCTTATTCACCTGATTTGTTCCCATGCGACTTTTTTTAATTTCCTACAGTTAAATTTTGCTTAAAAGGAACCCATTTCACCTCAGTTGAAGAGGTTCAAGCAAAAACGGAGAATCTCATGAAGGGCCTTCCAAAATCCTCGTTCCAGAACTGTTACATAAGCAATGGCAGCAGCAAATGCAGAATGTGTGAATATTGAAGGGAACTACTTTGAAGGTGATATAGTGACGGAGAACTGATTCCTTAATACACTCATGTCCAAAAATTAAGGATAATGAAGTTCAGGCAAGGAAAGAGACAAAAGCAAAACAAATTTGACTTATTTGTAAAGTCTATTTTTTAAACAAAAGGTAAAGAACAAAAAAGATGCTATATGTTTGACATAATTAACAAAAATTGCAATTTTTACTCCCTGGAGCAAATTTCAAAAAAGAACCTATTTACAAAAACAGTATAACATGGTTAGTATGATGGTTAATACGGAGTATGTCTCCCGGACGATGCAATACAGGCCTTACAACGCCTACGCATGCTGAGTATCAAATTATCAATCTGATCTTGGGGAATATTGCACCACTGATCAAGAAATGCCCTCCGAAGTTCCGGTAGACAGGTGGGAGGGGGTTAATGGGCTGCAATTCGTCAGCCAAGCATATCCCACACATGCTCTATTGGATTCAAGTCTGCTGAGTATGCTGGCCAATCCATACTTCAATCCTCCGATTGAAGGCGTTCGTCTACAATGTTTGCACGGTGAGGACGGGCGTTGTCATCCATAAACAGAAATTCAGCATCCATGGTGCCCCGAAACAAACGTAAATGTTGTTCCAGAATTACATCCCGATAGATGTGGCCTGTCATCGTTACACTCTGAACATGCAGGTCAGTTCTGGAACCAAGAATAATTCCTCCCCAAACGAGCCATCCTGCACCACCGTAATGGTGTCGTTCAATGGTGTTCTCTGGGTGGTAACGGGTACCTGGCACTCTCCATATGAAAGTCCGGCGAGAATCAGACTGAAAACTAAACCTGGACTCGTCGGAAAACATCACACAAGACCACTGTTGTGGTGTCCACAATGCAGGCTCACTACTCCAGGTTAATCGCAGGCGACAGTGAGTTGCGGTAAGGGGAACACATCTGACAGGCCTACGAGTATATAGACCAATGTGCCCTAAGCGTATGTACACGGTCTGCCTTGAAACTGTCGGACCGGTAGCTGAAGAGAGCTGACGAGATAGGTCTGATGCTGTGCTCCGTCTGTTTCTTTTGGCAGTAACTGCCAAATACCGGTCCTCATTCGGCGTTGTAACTCGGGGGTGACCTGTGCTGTAACATCTACTCACATTACCATCATCTTGGAATCGTTGCCAAAGCCTGGAGATTACACTCTGGGCGATTCCAAGTTCCTCTGATACTTCTACCTGGGTACGCCTACATTCCAGTCGTCCGATAATTCTACCACGTAAAAAATGATCCAAATGCTTACTTTTTGCCAAAACTATGCGGTTATTTCACTGAAAGATTTTTAAAGCGCGTGTGAACAATTTTACTTCTTTGCCACCATTCCTTATATAGCCCTCTCTTACACTCTCGTCATTGTGACGTACTATCCGCGCCATCTGGTGGTTTCCTGTAATTGCATATTCTTCTTCAAGATGTGTGTGATAATTCTACAGGTGAAATTTTATTTTAGAGTTCAATTTCTGTGTGATTCTGAATTATCCTTAATTTATGGACATGAGTGTACAATGATTTATTGGACCAGTCTCGTTTTGTGTGTGTGTGTCACACTTCGTACATAATGTATGTACTGTGAATTAAACTTTGTTAAACGGTATGTAATAAAAATTTTTATTACTCTTTCGGTATTTTTTTAATTCATGTGTTTTGTTGATTTTTTAAAGAGAAATTTTAAGATACTTTATACTCATAAATAATATCTAGTTATTTTTGAACCAACAATTATTATTTTTTGCAGGTATTCTTTTTCATAGATTAAAATCGATTCATGGATGTTTTGTAATTAGTAAATTTATTGAAATAAAAGAGGTTTTGAAAAACGCCATTTTCTGATTCCTACTGTATACAGTACAAACTAGATTAACACTTTTATATTCACTTAGAGCAGCCTTTCTTAAACTTTCAGTCACCACGGACTTCTTTTATGGATCAACCTGACATCGTGGACCCCCAAGACTTCGAATACCCCATCTTGGTTCCCAACACATGGTTGAGTGATTTAAAGATTTCTCCATAATCCTAAGTTTTACTTTTACTACTTATACAGGCTTTTTTGCACTTTTTCCTTTAAAAACAGCAAACATTTAATTAAAATAATAACATTGTAGTAATGACTAATAAGATGCAAACAATAAAAAACTGAATTACTATTTTTAATCGAAATATATGCTCTAGTAGAGTTTTTCAGTGGGGAAAATTTAGTGATCTAGCCTAGAATGGTACATCTTTCAATTTTTCCAAGAGGTCTTTCAGAATTTGAAAAAGAAGGAAATATTAACATTAACTGATACCTCTTCGTGGACCCCCTAGAAAGGCTTTGGGGACCACCAGGGGTCCACAGACCACAACTTGTGACGCGTTCTCTAACTAATTCCTTGGGGTTTTCTTTAGGGCAAGAATTCTTACAACCAACTTCCCCCGAAGATAAGAAAACGTGATTATGCAAATTAAGTTTAATATATATATTCTGCATTCGCGAGTGTTAGAGAGTTAGTGAAGTGAGAATCGAAGATTAGTATAGTGAGAATTGAAGTTCACTGAAGTGACGGTAGCTGGGATGTGAAGTGAATTAATGAGAAGCGAGCAATCCGGCAGTAGTACGTAAACAGTGTAGGACGTGTGAACTTAGAATGTCTAAGAAGTGCCCAAGTCAACTATTAGTGCTCAAGGCCGCGTCTAACGGATAAAGAATTGCAAGAGTTCAGGTACTGTGCATTAGATATATTAGTAGTATTAGGTATATTAGTAGTTCAGGTATATTAGTGTAGTGAATCATGTCGTCTGATCATTTAGTTCCTCCCACACATCTAGCCGGGTTAGAGGGAAGAAGGAATAATAATTCCTTACAAGTTTAAGAACCATTGACTTAGATTATTAATATCCTTTTTGCGATTTCCTGATGAGAATAATAAATTCATCTGTTTAAAAATTAATCCACTGGATTTAATTTAGGGTATTTAATTATTTTTTTTCTTACAGGTTGGTTGATTATATTATTTTATCTGAATTTCTTTTTAGTAAATATTTTTGTACAATTTAAAAAAAAACACACAACAATTTAATTGAAAATAGTTAAAATTGAAAAAAATTAATTGATAAAGCTTTATAAAATTGAAAAATGTTTATTCAAAGAAATATCAAGGAGGAAAATTTATAATGAAAAATTTTAAACTTAAAATATTTTATAAATTTATAAAAATTGAGATAGTATTTATTTAAATTTATTACCAAAAGGTTTCTTTGATAATTTTTAAAAAAATGTATTTATACATCATAAATAACAAAGACTAAAAAAACAATTAAAAATTTTTAATGAATGCCAAACAGTATTATAATATTTAAGTTTTATATATTTTTTTCCATTTAAGGTTTTAAACCATATTAAGATGTTTTTGAAACTAAAGTTTTTTCAACTTCAGTGAACTATTATATATATATATATATATATATATATATATATATATATATATATATAATATATATTTGGATAGAACAAAACATGCAAAAAAAGATTATTGAAAAATTTTGATACTGGAAAAATTCAGAATGAAATATTTCTAGCACATCTTTTTTTTAAGAAAGTATATATGACATGTTTTTATTATAATTTAACAATATGTTATGCAGAAAACTTTTTAAATGCATTCTGTGGAGTATTCATTATTTTTTTTTTTAATAAATGAGGACAAAAATTTTTAAAAGATAATTGAATAACAACTTTAGAAGCTCATTTTCGAACTTTCTTATGCTTACAAAAGGTATAAAAACCTATTTTAGCTCATATCTTTGGCAAAAGAAAAATAAATTTTGCCAAATTACGCCAGAAACTCATTTTACTGTATTGGACTTCTGTTCAATACGAAGATAATAATTCACCATTGGCGATAAGTAAAAGTGTGGGCTAAAATAGGATCAAAACCTTACAAAAATCTGTGATTGTACAGCTACTTGTTTAAAAAATACAGGTTGTTTATTTAATTTAATGATATTAGTAGTATTAAAAATACATTAATTTATAAGTAAAACAATATATAATCCTATTTACTTAAGTTTTGCAAACTTATTGCGTCAAAGTAATAAAATAACGAACTCATGAGATCACAATAGAAGACATAATGTCCTGAATATATCATATATCAGATATCATTCTTTGTATATTACATTTACGAGGATTTATGAAATACTAATTAATCTTCATAAGCTCATATCCTTTTAAATAATCCGTTCATGTAAAAAGTTATGTCTAAACAATTTAGTTCATAACTAATTATTAACAGTAACCAAAAATTGTATCTTTCTAAATCAATCTATTTTAAAAGGATCCACTATAAGCCATATTCACCAAAAATCAAATATTAATACTTGCCAAGTTATTTCTTTATCAAGTGGCAACAGCTAGCGCGTCTTCTATTATGTAGTTTCCCAAATTATGTTCTTTATCTCTTGTCCTTCTGCTGTAGCAGAGTTAATTAAAATTCACCGTGATTTAAATTAGCTTTGGCTTCCATGAAAGCACATCATACACATGACAGCATATCTCAGTAATCGACGGTGGTTGATTTTGAAGCATTTGTTTGAAAAGCTGTCTTCGTCGTCTTTGTTCTCGAAAAGCAGGTGGGAAAAGTTTTCCTTCCATAACTCCAGCAAGTTATCTATGGAATAGATTGCAAGCTGGAATCGTTATTGTTGAATCTTTTTTTGGATAGCTCTTCTTTTGATGTAGAGAGTGTATTATGAAGTTTCTGTGGTGTAATTTCCTTTTGGATGGAATGTACCTAGGTGTAATTTTTGCTACCTGTTGAGAGTGGTTGTTGTTGAAAAGAGACGAGATAAGAGATTAAGACATGATTGGTCGGGGAATATCGAGTTGTAAGTAAAGTTGATAAATAATTCTTTTGAAGGGAAAACTAATTAATTTGGAGTGTTATCGTTGAATGAAGAACAGTTGTTACTCGTGATTTTATTGAGAGCTTCTTTGGCTTCCGGTCTGGTAATTTCATATTAGGAACAAAAGAGATGCAAATAAGTTTCAGGGCAAATTAGTGATCAGGAGCTCTGATTTTTATATTTATACCTCTCTGTCCTGATGTGTGTGTTTGTATAAGTAAAAGATTCTTTAGTAACTTTTAAATAAACTTTTTTTTATTTAGATAAAGTATCAATGTACTAAAGTTGTAATTTTATTAAACATTGTTTTGTAACACAGTCAGTATTGTAAAATAATTTAATTATTTTTTGGTGGGGAAATATGTAATTTTTAAAGTAAAACATTTCGAATGAATTCGGAAAATGACAATTGTAAATGTATTCATAATAGCAAGTTTATTAAAATGTTCTTAGAAAAAAAATATATTTCAGTAACAGATAAGATTTTATCTCTAAGCCAGCGTTTCTCAAACTGGGGGGTGCGTGCCCCTAAGAGGGCGTGACAACTTTACGAGGGGGGCGCGAGCATATTGAAAGTCGAAAACAAAAAATGATTTAAAAAATTATTAATTTACTGAAAGTAAAAAAAAATACATTTTAACACAATAAAAAATAAAATCACATTTACAATGATATAATACACTTATAAATGTATCAGTACTACACAATGTTTTTTATAATTAATATAACAATACTAATTTAAGAACAAGTTTAATAATTATCAGTGACCCATGGGATTGCTACATACAAAATTATATACAAAAATTCACACTTATCTTGATAATTAGTACGGTTTACAATTAATCTCTTAACTGCCAACTAAAAGTTACGTGATTCGCTCCCCAATGCCAACCTGTTTTTATGAAGGCGTGCACACGTGATGTACTAGAGGGAGGGAGAAAGGAATAAATAAGCAAATAATCTGAAATAAGCAAATCCTTCTCAAGTACTTCCAAGGTCCTTTTATTGCATTCCAAAGCATTCGGAATAATTTTATGGATAGCGGTGCACAAATAAGGTCGCACTTTAAAAAGACGTATATATACGTCCAGGGCAAATAACACTTTAGCTGAGTGAGACGTCTATATACGCCGGTGGCACTTAAGAGGTTAATTTCCTATTGTAGCCTTAGCGTCAATGTATGGTATTATTGAATTTAATGCACTGTTATTGTAGGGGGCGATGAAAATGGTGATTAAATATAGGGTCGCAAATATTGTAACTTTGAGAAGCACTGCTCTAAACTATTAATCGTCAGCTATAATTAATAGGTACTTATTATTCCACCGACCCATTTCGCCAAATCAAAAGATGTTGCCATCTTCTTCTTATTATTATGTTAGAAGATGCAAAGGAACGGCTTACACACTTGGCTCTTTATCGCGATATTTGGCAATGTCTTTTCATTTGAAGAAATTGGTCGAAGGTATATTATGTAAGCACCAATATCCTTCTTTCATCATTATCATCATTAATATGGCAAAATTAAATAAGCCAGATGTGTTTTAAAACAGTCTACAAAAATAATTAATAGTCCTTTATTGCAGAGAATATTCGAAAAAAGTAGAGAAAATGTGTTTTCAATAAAAAATCAGAATATATTCAAAAGATTTGAATCACCCTAATTAATTCTAAATATATATTTAACTCAGTCTTGGCAAAATCATTTTTCTTTAAAGTTTTTCGTAAAATTCACTTTTGGCTGTATAAACTTACAAATATTGCGATAAAAAGGAAATTTCATGAGACGTACAGTTTCAGTGATTTTTCCTCATATTACCATAGATTTTAAATGTTTCTTGGAAAAAAATTATTTTTACATTTTAATTTTGTATGTCCTTTTATTGATTTTATCTTGTACCTTTTTCTGGAAAATAAAACTCTTCCGAATGAATCTTTTGAATAGAGAACCTAGAAATTTTCATCTTACGAAATACATTTCTAATGTTCGAAAAATGTAGAAATTAGTAAAAAAAGTACACGCAATAATGATACGATTATAAACCTCTGAAATATGATATCCTAGTAAAAATTAATAGTCAGTAAATGACTTTTTTAAGAAAGGAAATATAATCTTTTCTATTAAAACTGAACAATACAATAGCATTCTGCTTAGATCAGATGCAATCTAAGAAATATCATTATTGAATAATCACAATTTAAAAATAATAGTCACAAATATCGATAATAATGCTTGCAATATTTAATTACTCAAACAAGTATCTGGTAGTTTATTAGTGTCGGGGAATTGTAATTCAATATGGCTTACTACTGTGGCAAAATTTTGTCTTAATGAACATTTATAACTAAAGGAAGCTGATTTTTATTTTAATAAAAAATCTATATATATAAAAATGGATGTTTATGTATATACATGAAATCGCTTCACTCCAACACCGTTCAACCGATCATTATAAAAATTGGCATGTATATATATTTTTTTTGTGAAGAAGTTTTTTATGCTATCCTCTTTGTTGCACCTCACCATCAGGTGGCGCTACAGCATATCAAGTTTTCTACCGTTCAATCAATCGCCAAGTTGCCAACGTGGTCGCAATTAATGATGCCAACTTGGGTCTATTACCAACATTTCGCTATGTTTCCATTGAATCGCCATTATAATGTAAGGAACAGAGTTGATTGGGAATATTATAATTTTATCATAAAATAAATACAACAGAAAGTAATATTAACGTATTAAACATCCATCTATAAATTATTTACACTATTTTAATTGATCATTACACAAAATTTGTAACAATGTGTTACTTTTGCTGAGCAGAGATTAGCTTAGGAATGTGTTTACAAAAATCGACCCACAAGAGAGTTACGGGGCGTTATAAATAAAAAAAAAGTCCTTTTTTTAAGCTATTAGACCTTCAGATTTAAAATTTAACAAATATTTTTTCTCTCGTTCAGCTGAGATATGCAAAAAGCTTTTTTTTTGTTTAATTTCCAATTCACGTAAAATTAACTCATTAAAAACTTCTTTATCCTTCACAATCCGGATTGTTTAATTTTTCAATTCACCCGTGCAAAGAACGGGTGTACCAGCTAGTACACTATAAAACTTTCCATTGTTAATTTTAACTTTTTGGCATTTTTCATTTTTTCTTTTCCGTAGGTTTTAATTTTTTTTATCAAGAATAAAAAGATAGACAAAATTCATTGGATAATAAATCAAAAATATAAATGAATGGATAAATAAAATGGTAGACATTTTTCAAGAGGATTTTAATAGCAAAATTTTTTCTGCTTTGAAACATTTTATGCTTAAAGTAAATTTTTACAATACATAATTTAGCATTTACTTAGAATATCATAAAATAGGGAAAATAAAATAAAATTTTGATCCCGAGGTATGTTTTTGCAATGATTTATTTCCTTTCATTTCCTTTTTTAAAGGAATATTTGTCATTGAATGTTGTTGATTCCTTCCTCATTACCTTTCACATTTCCCATTTGATAATAAATAGCAAGACAATAAAAAAGTTCTTAAGTCTTATATTTGCTGAAAGTGTTTTTATCAAAAGCGTCAGGAAAGACTATTATTAGTTTTAAAAGTTTTATGCTTATCTGCATATTATAATTGATGATCCTGTTTACATTCAACGATCTATAAAGAATTTGTAGACTAAAAGTAAAAATTTCATTGACAAATATTGTAATTCTCAAGCGCAAAAGTAAAGCATTTTGAATTGCAGAGGGAAATTTAAAAAGTTTTCATTGCAATGAGCAAATATGAGTGTTTTCACATGTTATAGAATTTTTATACGATTCAGTGGAAAAAACTTTTAGAAAAAAGAAAATGTTTTTACGAAATTTTAAGCAAACATAATTAAATACGAATATTTTATCTAGCTTTTTTTGTTATTTGTTATAAAAAGGTTCTATTTTTAGCATAAAGTGCAGACGATTTGTAATTTTCACAAAAATCAAATTTTTAAAAATAAAAAGAAAGAACTTCTTTTATTAAACTTATTGTATATAATGAAGCTTAACTCTCGCTTTATTTCAATTTATTCAGAGTTTAAGGTACCAAACTACCTTAAAATTGTGAATTTTGCCAAAAATTGACAATTTCTTATGATTTTATTTAATAGACCATCTTATTAGCCTTATAAAATACAAAGTTTATTATTTTCCGTTCACTAGAATAAAAGCTACAAGTGTTTTAGTAAAAGCAGATGCCATTACTTTAAGCAAGATGTCATACTTTAAAACGCGTTTTACTCGAAATGTGTTCTTTTGAAAATGCTCAAACGGAGACAGCGATTGCTCGAAATGTTTTGAAAATAATTAACTGAAATTTTTTTTTGTATGTTCTGTATAATAGTAGAAGTGTTTTAACCTTCAAATTTATGAATTGTTGTTTCATTACAAAATTTACAACCCCTTATATGAATATAATCACTCTTTTTTAAGCAATTTCATATAATAACTAAGATAAAGTGCTCTAGTTTTTGTAAAAATTAAAATATCTCTTATCCTGAAGGTCATTTCAAATGTGAATAACACCAAAATTGAAAATTTGTTCATAAGCTTGTGATACAGAATGGGCTTCGTTTATGTTATTTTTTTTAAATTTTTACCAATTTCCTCCTATTTTAGTAATGATGATTTTTTTTCTCTTCTTAATTTTAGCATATTTTTCTTAAAATGTACTAAACAAATCTAAAAATCACAAAAAAACCCATATATATTTTTTTAAAAAAAAAGTTGTCCCAAGTAGTCGGATACCTTAAGTGGTTGTCAGCATTAAATTCTTCTTTACTATATTTTCTTATTCCAAAGTCCGTGTTGTTCGATTTGAAATAGACATTTCAAATTTTTCTTCCACCATTTTATTAACAAATCAAATCACATAGCAGACAGAACAACAATATTGCTACGAATTTGCGTGGGTGAAAAGCAGCCAACGATTCCAATTAGTTGAATAATAACAAATTTATTAATTACAAATGACTACTCGAAGACAAATTGACGTATATACACTAAGTACACACAACTACTTTACAGTAGTTGAAAATGCATTTGTTAGAAATGAGCTTTACAATGTTTCAGAAAAGGTTCTCTAGAACAGTTTTAATGTCGGGAACTCAGACAGTCTTTCTGCTTTATCGCAGTCAACGCACAAGCAGATTATAATCTTGACTGACTCTCTTCTGAACTGATTAAACTTTCGTCTCAAAGGTCCCTCATATAGCCTGATGGAAATTTCCAGAAGAGTCAATCCCGGAGACTTCTCGACGATTCCTTGGCGATATCATTTTCCGCCAAATTTGTCGGCAATTGCGATAACTCGCCAATCTGGTAACCTTGGACACATATTTTTGGATTGCAATGATCTTATTTTCAAGTTCATGCTGGGAAGTCCACTCTCCCTGTAAAACTCAATTTTCCCTCAAGTATTGTATCACTGCAGGGAAACAACATATGTGGCGTGTTCAATATAAAATCAAACGATATAGTAAAGTACAACAATCAATTTAATAAAAATAAACCGGTACATAAATTATCGTTGCCACAGTGCCAATGAAATAATTCACAATTTCTCTTTTATCTGTTTCAATTCCCAACGGATAGGGAAGATGCGCTTAAAATTTCTTTCGTAAAGATTACCTAGAATCTATAGCTTGAGGTGCCATAGCTACTATGTAATATAACTTAGATAATTGTAAAATAATTTTATGCTTATCGTTTCTATTTATTATCTTAAGAATAAATTTAAGCAACGAATTAAATTACCAAAGGAACACATTTTCACAAATATTCAAGCCTATTAAATACAAAGATTGTGTAATAACTTATATTTATTTCAGAGAACCCGTTCCAATTCCTATGTCTAAAAAACATGGTAAGAAAGCACGAATTTTTTTATCGATTTATTTCACTTTTAAATCATCGATTTTTTTTGTTTAACGAGAATTCTCTTTTTTTGTTATCGTGAAGGCATACAATTTTTCTTAAGATATTGAAATATTTTCTTTTATCATACGAACTCTCTGCCAGAATGAATTGGTATAATCGAATCAAGTTGGAAATGTTTTTGTTATTCCATAAGAAATCTATTCATTTCTGCTAAAATTAGACAAGAACTTCTAAAATTCAATTACCGAATCCTGTACTTTCACTCGAAACACATTAAAACACAGATATCGAACTTCCATGGTTGCAAGAAGAAGAATGCGCCGATTAAATTTATTTTCGGAAAAACGATTTATTCGAAATATTTCGGATACAGAAGCTGTTGAGAATTTTACAAGAATCGTATGGATTTCCTTTTCACTTAACTATTTCCTGTACTTAAAAACCGGAACCGACATAAGGAATCTCGTGCTTGAATGTCATCAGAGTACAAAACTCCAACGTCTCTTCCTTATTTATAGCATGGAAACACGCAATAAAATGGTACACTAATTCTTTTGTCAATGGCTGGAAATAAAAAAAATTACTTTTATCAATTGCTTTCCTGTAAACGACGTATCGACCACTGAGGGGGTAGCACCATTATTCGTCCCAGAATTGCTTACAATGATAAGTGGTCGGAGGAATTTTCAAAAGATGCATTGGTAAAAGATGAGTTCTCCTTTTTCTTGTTTTACATCCTCATTGTAATATTGAGATAGGACATTACAATTATTTCATTATGTTGCTTTTGGGCTCATGGATATGGTTAGTATATTGTTACAAATGTTGGGCAATTAATGCTTAAAAGTGTTTAAATAACTTATATCTGGTTGTTTAATACATTAATATTACTTACTGCTGTATTTATTTTATGATAAAGATTGCAATATTGGCAAGCTACACTGCCCCATTATGTTATGTAACACACGAGACCTACTCTCGGACCCGGCTAGAGGTGTAGGAGGAAGTGAAGTACGACTCGAAATAATACTTTTTAACTGTTTATTCAGCACACTAATTATCAACAGACACAATTCAAGTAATCAAATAGGATGAGATGTTCCATTAAAGAGCAGAGGGGATTATACTACGAGAGAGGCCACTTCTATTAAATTGATCCTCCTTTTATGTATCAATCCACTACTCTAATACTTGATTTACAATTTAGCTATGGTGACCAATTGTCACTTAAATATCTTCAACTATTTAATGCCCGAAACGCGCTATCAATGTTTACAAGTACCTGATCGGTAGATATATTTCCTTAGCGTCAGTTTCTTCTCAATATTTCAATCTACAGGTAACTCCGTCTATTCTCCTCTATCTATCTCACTAGCTAGAAAACCTATGCTATATATAACTGACCTTATCTGCATATCACGGTTTCTTCTTCTGAAAGGTTGGTTGTGAATGATAGCCCGAGATTTCCCAAGAAGATTAGTGGAAGGACGCATATAGATCCGTCACAGTTATAATGGTGTTTCAATTGAAACTTGGCGAAATATTGGTGATACAGTCATGTTGGCATCATTTTTGGCAACTTGGCTATCACATGAATGCTTCTGGAAATTACAGGAGAAATCTTTTAATATCTAGATCTATGAAGTAAGGAGATCTTTCGAGAAAGATCCGTGAAGCCAATAAATATGAGTCGTTCGCTGAAACTGAGTCAGTGTTACTTCAGCTGTCGAAGATTTCATTTGCTACGATTGAGCGAGTGCTTGCAAATAATCTTTATCATTACACATTTGTATTTTTAGACACTGGGAGTTGTGTCTGAGGGCTGTAAAAGGTGTAAAGACCTTCTGGGATTTATTTTTAGAATTTTACTGCTATATAATGTAATTACTGGATTGTTGTTCTACAATAAATTTTCATTGCTCCTGGAGAACTGTTTTGCTTTTTGAGACTAATAGCACAATATCCTCGAACCCCGATCTACGTAGCAATATTTATTAGGTTGCTGCGTATGAAATGTTGGATTTTTAAGAGAATATGTAAAACTGTATATTTTTTAAGAGCGTTGAGAAGTAGTTAAAAAGTAATTGGGAGATGTTACAGATATCTTATGCTCCAAACATATAAAAAATATAAATTGAGGATTGAAAATTGAATATTATACATATACTAGCAGTTTTTCACCCGCTTTGTTGCGTATTTCATAATGTTGGATGAATATATACTGTTATTGAAATATCTAACGTTCGATTATATTCAAAAACATTCTTATAATACCCCTCGCCTCTTGGTTTAAAAAGGACAGGACTTGAATTTTAAAAAAGAAAGTTTATCTATGTTTTACGCACTTTCAACTCCTACCCCTAGGAAGTCGATTTCCGTAAAACCTGTTCTTAGTAGATTTCTACTCTACACAAGAAAAGTGCTTCCCGCATTTCAAGGCTGTAGGTCTAATAGCTCAAAAACGGGAATTTTTATCTATTCCACCCACTTTACACTTAGCAGCTCCCCTTGAAAGTCGATTTCCACAAAACACGTTTTTAGGATATCTCTCTTCAACAAAAGAAACATACTTACCCAAATTCAAGGTTGTAGATCTAATAGTTCCGGAGATATCCTCATTAATTTCACACTCTTGTCTAAAGAAATCGAGACTGGAATTTCCAATTAGCAGATTAGAAGTACTAAATTTTCAAGTTACCTCTACCATATATTTAATACTGATTTGCTAAATTATATGTCCATGCATCTTTAGTCACTTTTACGAGAATTAAAATGTAATGTAAAACTCCCACGACTTTAAAAAAGAGGCATTTTGCTTTCGTAGATGATTAATAAAAATATTTTTTCTCAAATTCTTTATTTCAAAGTAAGTTCCAAAATTAAAATGGGTTGTCTCCATTAATTTTGTAGCCTCAAGCCGGTAACAAAACTTAGTGTTTATCCTGTATCTAATTATAAATTATAAATATTAACCTTGGTTAATGAAAATTCCTTATTTAATTTTAAAGAAATAGAAATAATTATAGTTTTTCTAAAGGGGAGCTTTATGATTGAAAACTTGTTACATATACTGTAGTTGTGCCTTAGGCAAAAATGACATTGAAATCAATATACTAAATAACTTCATGTATTATGTAAATCCTTCTTTTTTCACGCAGTTTTTTGAAACGTGATTAATTAAAATGAATATTCAATAAATCATTCCACAACATGGAGATAATAAGTTTTCAGCAAAATGAGGGACTATTAAGAAGAATTAAATAAATGTTTAAACCTCCTTTTCGTGATTCAGATAAAAAAGGAAATAAGGAATAATATTGTTCTGACATCCCATTACCTTATATTACAAACGTATGTCATTATTCCGACTAAATTATTAGTCTCTATGGTACTATTAAGAGATTTAGCAAAAAGAAATTACAAAGTGTATAAGGAATTTATATTCCTTATTCCCTGTGACCCGGCTAGATGTATGGGAGGAACTAAATGATCAGACGACATGATAAACTTCAATTATTTATTTATCTCTATATTCAACACAGACACAAATAACACTCTAATTAAGATAAATTTGATCAATTAGAGGATGAAAGTGAGACAAGATAGCGCAGGGATAATATATACGATCATGCAAATCTATCCTTACGAAAGCTTGTTTTAATTTAGAAGCGTGCTAATAATTTAACTCTCTAACTTCTACTTGAAATAAGATCACAGTACCTGAACTCTTGCAATCCTTAAATCTTTTAGACGTGGCCTTAAATACTTCTCCAATAGTGGAACTAAGCACTTTCCGAATTTCCAGCTACTGCTGGTTTGCTAGCTTCTCATCTATTCACTTCACATCCAAGCTATCCTCACTCCACTAACTTTCAATTCTCCCTTCACTAACTTTCAATTCTCACTTAACTAACTTTTAAACTCGCAAATACAAAATATATATATTAAACTTAATTTGCATAATCCCGCTTTCTTTCCTCGGAGAAAGTTGGTTGAACAAATGATGGCTCAAAAGGAATTCCCAAGGGGTTAGTGGAAGGAACCGTATAGATTCGTCCCAAGTGTATTAAAAGAAAGCTTTTTAAGCGGTATAAGGAAACTGGATTTGGCTACAAGTGGCATTTTGAATCGAATTACGACGGCTTCTGCATGAGTTTTACATTAAACTATCTACACTATTCAATGTGCCCGAGTGTTTTGGTTTTTTGACGAAAGAAAAAATGACTTCCAAGTTATTCAACAACTGTTGCACTGCAAGTGAAAATCCAATACACCACGACAAGATTGTTCCACATTGGTTGAGAATAATCTGTTTTTAATTCTCCTTGGGACAAAAACAACATAACAAGCCCCAATGAAAACGCCAATAATTTCTTTCTTTTGCCAAGCCGTTTACCACTTCTTCAAGTGTATTCGGTTCAAATTTGAAGACATTCTAAGCAGTGGCTCGCTTTTTGAAGTATTTTGAAAATGGAACTTTAATTATAATCACCCTGTAAATAGGTCGTATGTTTTAAATGAACATATTTAATGATGTCTTAGCTTATGTGAAGAAATATGATGCGAAATGAGAGCGCTTTCGGGGATAGAAAAATACTATGACATTGTTAGGTATTCTTATTTTATTACGGTAAAGAAAGAGAAATTTCTACTAAACTTTTTTGCATTTCATTTTTCAATTTATCAATTTTTTTTCTAGAACAAAATATGTTCCATACTTTTCTTCTTACCCATTTATTCCAAAAGGATTTTCAACATCATATGTCAACAGAGAAAATAACCTTTTGTATCAAACTGCTTATAAATCTTGAGGATATGGTATATTAAATGGTATACGTGTTATGAAATTATATGAGTTTATTACATTGAAATTGTGTAACAACAATATATAACTGTGTTAATATTAGAATCTGTTTCTGGGGAAAAAATTCAAGTTTGGGAAATCTTGTCTTTTTGTAATTTAGACAAAGACAACCTAAAGAACTGGAAAAAAATTTCATTGAAAATCAACTGTTATTTTATATTAAGTAAATGGGTAATTTTGTGACATATAGTGTTACATCACTATTTTTCCTATACTTAGACATTCCAACTAAACGTCTAAGTATGTTCATCCGTAAAATAACAATACTTTATTTTCTCTCTATTAGTATCATTTAGTTTTTAATCTTTTTTTTTTCAAGAACTAACAATATTAATGAGACATAATAAATTTTACTCAATATAGATTATATTTTGTTTAAATAAAACTAAAAAAATTATCCTTATTATTTTCAACAATGTCTAAACTTGTTTCCAAACAGCTAGCAATTGTTATATTTAATATAAGTAAATTCTGTAACTATTTTCTATATTTCACAATACTTTTACGAATATTTTAACTATATTTT
Organism: Trichonephila clavata; assembly: GCA_019973975.1. Classification (NCBI taxonomy): domain Eukaryota; kingdom Metazoa; phylum Arthropoda; class Arachnida; order Araneae; family Nephilidae; genus Trichonephila; species Trichonephila clavata. The sequence continues at coordinate 28,942 of BMAO01005404.1, forward strand.
AGCTAATTATAATGGTAAGAATTCTGTTCTTCAAAAATTTCTTCCAATGTTCTACTTAAACAAAAACATTTTCTTGAATTAAAGTACCATTATTTTTATTCTGTATATTCAGACAAACAATGTTTTCTGATTGCTATTTACATCTAACAAGGGGAGGGCACGACTAAGGAAATTTATTTTGGGACGAGACTTGGTGTGTGTAATAGTAATACTCCTTTAGTGTGTTCACAACCATGAATGTATTAGCGCCGAATGGCCAGTCAATTCGGAGAAAGTAGCCTTCGAAATTCATGCTCAGCTTTTATACTTTTTAGTTTTAATTACCCTCAGCTCTGCGGTGGTTTGGTTGGTAATACACCGCTCGGATAGGGTTCGAGTCGAGTGATCAACTTCTTTTTTCCAATTCATTTAATTATTTTTTAAATTAAATGCATTTATTTGAAAAAGGTTTATTAAAGATTAAATGATATTTTATGTAATTATTTTGTATTTTATAAAGTAAAATAATTACTATATTATATTTTATAAATAGATTTTTATATTAATAAATAATATTTATAGTAAAATATTTTATAAAAAATATTCAGTGATTAAAATTAGTTACAAATAGTTTTATAATATGAAATGCAATATATTTTCAATAAAATATTATATATAATATAAAATAATCCATAAAATATATTATAATTAAATTAGTTATTTTAGAAGTAATATAATAAAAATAATATATGTCTTTGTTATATATCATTAATTTAATTATTTTATAATTATAAAAATATTTCATAAGTTCTTTTTAAATAAATTTATTTAATTTAAAAAAATATTTAAGTGAGTTAAAAAAAATTGATCTCGGTATTTGAACCCTATCACCTGCGTAGAAAGCAGGAACGCTACCAACAATGCCACTGCGTCACTAGAAACTTTATTGCTTAAAAGCTAAGCATAAGTTTCGAAAGCTATTTTCTCTAAATTGATAGGCCTTTCGTCGCTTATACATTGAGGGTTGAACACCCTAATGGAGTACTACTATTACACCAAGTCTCGTCCCAAAATGAATTTCCTTAGTCGTGCCCTTCCCTTGAAAGACTGACTCGATTAAAAAAATTCTTTGACGCATTTGAGACGGAATACTTTACACATGCAAAAAATATGACAGATTCTGAAATAAAATATATTTTTTATAAAGATGTTTTAATATATGAATATAAAAATATTTTGCGTGTGTATGTGTAAGTTAAATTTTCAAGTTCACTTGACAGTAAACAAAGCATAATATTAAAAGGTAGAAGGCTTATTATAAAGAACATATTATTCTTAATCATTTTGGGAGAATACGAATTTTAACTGAAAAATGAACAATAATTCTTTGTATAGAATCTTCGGAAGACATATTCGTCTTAATAGAATACGAATCGAATACGAACAGAATTCGATCACAATAAAAAGAACCTTTCACTCCAATTCAGCATTTTGATAACATTTAATTTCTAAATTATAATTTAATTTTAAATTTCGCAAAAATTTCTTTATTATTGTACACATATAATTTGACCATTTCAATAATAGAATTTTACTTGGAGTTCTTAGATTCTTATAATAATACAAAACCTCTATTAAATTTTTTGTGGTAACAATTTATATATCCTGGCTTTTGTAAAATTAAGAATTAGAATGGCTGTCACTATCCGATTGATATTGTTTAGAGAAGCTAATACATGTTAAATCTGCTTGGCTTATAGCCCTAAGATTGGCATAATATGGAAGTTAGGTGAGTAAGATCCCAGTTCAGGTGTCATCCTCGTCTCTTAACTGTAATTCGAAATTACGAGATTCGTCACCAATAGCCCTCATGTTGCTTTGCAATGCGACTGAAATAAACAATGAATCAAATCTATTCGACTGATTATATAGATGAACTTGTATGCATTGTTTTCTTGATATTTTTTCTTCGATATATTGTTAATTATTTACACGTAATAAATATCGTAAAGACTATAGAACTCTGTCAATCTTCTATAATTTTCCAAAACTGAAACGTAGTTTTTAAAATTTTCTATTAAATGGTTATTTTTTAAAAAAATATAGCACATATTCTTTCAAAATTTAAGCCCAAATATGTAAATGCTACCTTTAATGGTAAAAACTGCAGAGTGCAGGATTTTTTTATTTATTTTCAAGCATGTATATTTACAGATCAATAGAATAGAATCTAGATTTTTTCAGATAATTTAAATTACTAATTAATTTTATTCAGCATTAGAATTTTTTCCCTTTGTTTATATTAACTATTAGTTTTATTTAGTTAGATTAAAATTTTTTCAAAAATTTTCCATTAATTCCTATCCATTCCTTGAAAATATTACAGATAGCAATTTTAAAACCCATTTTTGTTCAAGAATTCGAACAACGAAGAAAGAAAAGTTTCAATTTCAACTACAAGATGGCGTTGTTAGTCAGAATCTCGTAAAATAGAGCCGTGTGAACAAAAGCATTTCTTTGACAATATTTTTGGTTAAGAATAGCTGGGGTAAAATAATTCGGAATTAATGATTTTATACTAAATACTTTCTGAGAAATAAATCTCCCAACACATGAATTGAGCTTTGAATTATTTAATGGAAGTTTTCTTTCTTCGAAGTAAAAATTTTACCAAAATTAATCATCGATCTCAGTGAAGGAGGAGATACTATTTAATAAATTCTAAGAGAAATAAAACTCAGTCAATTTATTAGATATTTTAAGTACTTTTGATTTTATTCTAAAATGTTCCAATGGGATAAAGAATATAAATGAAATGAAAAATTACATTGAAAATGAAAGTACTATTTTTTGTTTCTGATTTTTACGTTCGATATCTCACTAAGCAATATAAATAGTATTATCATATTTTCTTGATTGGATTAATTTAATGAGAAAATAAAGCCTTTTCTCGATTTCTGATATATTTTATTGTTGAACAGAATGCAAGAATAATACTCTAACGTAGAATTTAGAAATGCAAAATATATATTCATTCAAAATTAATTATTTAGATCTGTTAATTTTCAGTGAGCTTGGAGTTTACTAGAGGCGCTTTTGAATCATAATACATTTTATTTTCTAGCTTGTAAAATCATTTATTGTATATGATCATCATAAAAATAAGCCACACTTATAAAATACGCCAATCATTTACGAAATTTATGAGAAAAAGTGCTTCCATGACAAAATATAAATAATTAAATTACACATGGAAACATTTTAAAAACGTTTAATTTCGCATTGTATACATGGAGAAGTTTTCAAAATGCACATACATAATTCACTGCTACTCATTGTAATCCAAAGCGCTCATCTTTCCTGCGATGAAGAAGTTCAAAATCGCTTTCGTCACTTGAAAATACAATTTCAATTGATTTATTTTTTGGCACCATAAAGTAAGTGATAAGTTTTTGTGACGAAGGTCGGTTGGTCAGTTGTTTGTAAATGTCACGATAACCAGATATGCAAGCTCTTTTTGGAATTTCATACTCCTTTTTCAGAATTGGTAACTGTTTTAAAAAATGCTTTTCCAATTTGTTGGAAAACTGTATCCCTGCATATTATATTTCATCAGCTCTCAAAGAATCCGGTTTTTCTTGTCCGTCTTCATAATCTACCAAATTATTGATGTCACTGTCATTGAAAGTTTCTTCTTTAACCAAACGCGAGCTGCTGGCGCGTTGAAAGAAAGCAACTGAACATGCATTGTCGGGAGACTGTTTATAACAAATGAACGAGCGTCTTGAAGTGTATATATGTACATTGCAGTGGCGTAACCCCCACCTCGCAGGGGAGAGGGATCGAGACTCTAGGGGGCCCTAGGCCTGACTGACGCCAAAAACGTATTTACCTAATTTATAAAATATTAAAGGCAAAACCTGACTTGCCAGGGGGGGGGAGGCCTAACATTCTCCGTTACGCCACTGGTACATTGATAGAAAGCAATACAGTGGCGCCAAAGCCGTTGAAATTCATATATCACATAAAATATTGCACAGAAAAAATCGCACAAAAACAGGCTCTACTGTATATTCAGTTCAAATTTGGTGTCATTCTGACTAGTGGTTATGACATTCGGCTTGTAATAGAGTGGGCTCGGGTTCGAATCCCGAATAAGGCATGTGGTTGTATCTTCGGGAAAAGAAGTCGGACTTTCGCGTGAAAAGGATTCCCGTCTCGCATGAAAAGCAGCTCACCCCATCTGTTCTATGCTGGAATCATAGTTTGTAAAGTAAAGTCTATGTTCTTCTGTGTTTGTACTGTATGTTTCTGTTTATCCCTCTTTCGTTTTTCATATGTATCCCGGGATAAAATACACAACAACAACAACAACAACAACGTGAAAGTCATTACTGTTTTGAGTCTATTTGCAAAAGTCTTTAAAAGTCACAAATATAATCTTCATAAGATCTAATGCAATCAATTTGAGCCCACTGAAAACAGTTGAAGCATTGAATCCAAATTTACCCTCTTTGGTCTTCGGAGAATTTTCCGTTACGGAAGATATATTCAGCGTCTTTATTTCCTGGTTCTAGATGATGACACGAAGTCTATTACAAATGATGCATCAGAATGGAACGATTCATTGCTGCATTCAGTGGCGTAACGTAAGCCCCCGCATTACGGTAGGCACAGGGACTCTAGAGGGCCCAAAGCCTGACTGACACTAAGTACATATTTGGGCTCGGGGCACAAAATCTGAGTTTACAGGGGAGGGCCTTAAAATTCTCCGTTATGCCACTGGCTGCACGTCGAATATTATAGAATACCTAGTATTCCATAATTCCTGACACGTCATCATGGAAAATGAATCTTTAAACTGAAGTACAAAACAGATTACAAACTACAGTTCTTTTTGTGTACAGTATGCTTAATGTTCAAGTCACATGTGTACTAGTATGGTAAAGTGTTTGAAAACTCACCTGCCAAAAATTTGAAAATCGCAAAACACACTTTGTTTTGCAGCGAGTGGTATGGAAACAGCAAAAAGTAGCCACATCTCATTGCGATGCATTTTGAGAGACTTTCTTCAGTAGTGCAAAGCATTAACAGCTACAAACATAGCCAAGACCTTGGTATTCCATATTACCCGACTCTCATCTACATATACATTCGACTCTCGATATTCAAACCTTCGATAATACGAACCTCTCGATAATTCGAAGTATATGCTCAGTCCCTAGAAAAACTCTTGATATTTCGAACTAAAACAATACGTTTTGGTACACTCGATATTTCGAAGTAAAATCTGTGGCTGGCCGAACTACAATACGCTATAATTCGAAGTTATTTTATAAAACTCTCGACAATTCGAACACTCACTTTCATGTGCAGTATTATGATAAGCAGGTTTGAGCTTACAAGTTTTGCATTGTCTCTGTGTCTCCCCTGTAACATAGCCCCATTGATAACCAACTGTCTACTACCCCTTCTTTGTGTTTTCCGGTTCCTCAGGTGAAAAGACACATTTTGTTTTCGTTCCCTTAAGTGGACAATAGACCAATTGCACCTGTTGACAGTTGCCCACATCTGTCGTTCAACACATGACCGTGCTGCACATGCGTTCAGAAAGATTGGTCCGCTATTTTGAAAAAAGAAATGCGTGTGATTGTGTATGAATGTATTCTTTAATACAGGACTTTTAACTTGAACAATTGTTGTTTTATTACATAGTTTCAAATTTAAATATGTTAAAAAATTTATCTTCGTATATTTTGGGAATTTTTTTCTACCCTCTTGACAGTGGCGTAACATATACACCCGCAACCCCCGCACCGCGGGGTGGCCAGGACTCTAGGGGGCCAAAAGACTGAGTGATGCCAAGTACGAAACATCCGGCTTGGGACCCAAAACCTGACTTTGCAGGGGGCTCTAATATTCTCCGTTACGCCACTGCCTCTTGATAATTCGAAGTTTTTCATTGGTCCCTCCAACTTCGAATTATCGAGAGTCGACTGTATATACAAATATTATACACGGCTTTATTTGTAAAGTATAAAAAATAGTATAAATCATCTACACTACAAAATCAGGAAATTCCTTAAAAAAGCCTATTCTAAAAACAAATAAACATGTATATATCTGATTTGATTATTTGGTTGTTATAAAGAGAGCAATTTATGTAAACAGCATAAACAGTTAGAGACAAACCTTTCTGTAAGCTTTTCTGATAAACTTCTTTAAACAAACAAAATAAAAAAAAAAGGTAAACGTATTTCATGCTTACAGCTTCTTAACCGAATGTTAGACAGCCTAACAAAAAAGGAAAGCAGTTTTCGAAATTCTAAAGCGGGTAGACGACTTAAGTCTTTTCTTTGGTGATAGGAGATTGAAATAAATTGTCGTGCTGGAGAAAAGGGTTTATATTATTTGCTATAAAATTTCAGGAAAAGCGTCGTTTATTTATTATTTTATGAATTCTTCTAAGAATATTGCAATTTTTCACTTGGCATTATTGAAAAATTTATATAAGCTGAATTATGTGTCTCTGGAGACGTGTAAAAAGAAAAGAAATATGCTCTGCCTTTAACAAAGTGCACGCACGTTTTTAAGAGCTTTATAAATTCACCTAAATATTTGAATATATGAATATTCATGCTTGGTTTCTGTATAGTAATTTTTAAAATTTTGTTGAATTTTCTGACTTTGTAGGAATAAAATAGATGAGATATTATATACATAAAAAATTACAAACATCAAAGTGTTGAGATTGATTTTTGAATTGAAAAGTGATTCAAAATGTTTTCAAATTGTTTGAATTTATTTTTTGGACGTTTATTTTCTGCAGTTTCTGTGTACGATTTATTTCAAAGAATTTTAAAATAAAGAATAATTTTTTGAAGGAAAACAACACTAATTTATTTGACATCTTCTCTGAAAGCAATATTTATCTACATTAAGATACTTTTGAATTCATCTTTGATAGAATTTTTTGTAATGTTTTCAATTAAACTAAAATAAACTCAGTGGCGTAGCAGCCCATGAGGGCTGTTACGCTACTGAGGCCTACTGTGCCCATCTTAGTATACGTGACCAATGGGCGCTGAGATGCATGAGCAGATGCCCCGATCAGGTGGTCAGTCTGAAGCGAAACCCCCAGTGTTTAGTCCCCAAGCAAGCTTATTAAAATTTTAAAATTAAAAAACTATTAAATAATATATTTTTGAATTATTTAAATTTAAAAATAAAACCTCTTTTTTTTACAAAAATGTATAACAATGTGGAGTTTACTTTCATGTAAAATATAGTTTAAAAGAAATTAGGTACTTACGTATAGTTTACTGTCAACCAGTTTCGTCAATGTAGAAGACGTCGCCAAATGCCACGATATACAGCCAATAGTGGAAATCGTTCCAGTGCACGTTTTTACGCAGCAATAATAAGGATGACAGAATTTGGCGACATTTTTTGAAATAAGCTATGTCTTTTATGGAGGAACTGGTCGACGTCATAATACTTGAATATCAAAAATTAAAATTTTAAACATTCCAATTTTTTAAATTTCCTTTTAATTTGAAGAGTAGGAAATTATATGAAAATGAAAACCGGTGATTTTTGATAAATATTTGTTGAGATTAAAATTCATAATTACAAGTAAAACAACATCACAATCATTCTATCGCTTTGAAATGATTTAATTTTCGCACATTTTTTTAAAAATAATATTCATTTTAATTATTCAGTGAAAAAGAGACAAAAATTTAAAAGTATAATTTTAGAGTTGATACACATGCACCTTGGACAAATTCATGTTTTTTAAAATCCTCAGCACAAGCTTTTTATCTTCGATTATGGTACTTTTTGATAATCTTCTTTTTAAATTTAAAAGTGTAGAAATTTTTTTTTCCGTAAAAAAAGCATCGAATACGAAATTTTATAAAAATTTTGATTCTTAAAATGATTTTGAAGGCATTTTTTATATTACAAATTATTATTTAGAGCTACTTTTTAGTAATACATATTTTAATAAACGTTATATTTGTCTAAACTGACTTTTAACTGCTTTTATAATAAGTTATCTGACATATCTTTTAACAAAAAAAAAAAAAATGCATTTTTTGTTTTGTTGCAAAAACAAAAATTACTTATTTTAAAAGCTGCTAAAAGCTCCTTTTCTCTATGTGTGCTTTACAAAAATGAAATATGTAAAAAAAAAATCTTTAATAGATAACTTTTTATGTGTGCTCAATTATTTATTTCTAAAAGCGTTGTTTTTCTATTCGTGTACTATATTATTATATAAAGACACCAGCAACTTTTTTAGAAAGTATTCATTATAAAATGAGCTATATAACTTTTAATGTCAATGCATATTTTATTATTAGAAAGTGTAAAAATCATGTTTCAGAGTCAAGTTTTTTTTAACGGAATGTATAGTTTAATTTACGACAAAAAAAGTAATTTTTTTTGTCTGGAGACACTACTTTTAGTTTTACACATGTAGTTATTGACAATTATTTTCATTAAAATGTCTGCGAGAGAAATTACTTTCCAAAAAAGGACCTTTTTCCCTCCGTGGTTTAAAGATTTATGTGGATTTAAAATAGCGGTATTCTTCCTTTATATTATTTAGAAATTGTATATTTTTCATACCGTGATATTAATGAATAATTATATGCAAGCCACGTTTAATTTTCACTTTTTAATCATAATTTTCTTTGAAAGTTATTAAAAAGTATTGAATAAAAAGTGTGCTTTTCCTCACAATTTTGTTTATTTTTTAAAATATTTAATACTTATTTTTATTTCCGTTATTCTTATATGCTATTCACTTTTTCTAAAAAACACAATTTATTAATGGTAAATCAAAATTTTTTTTTATTCTTTTAAAATTTAAAGAGAGTATAATAATTTGTTTTAATCTATGGAAAATTGGTTTGAATAGCGTGCCATTATATAAAATTTTATTTTTGAACATTCTACGTACTTTCATTTAATGTTCCATTTCGTTATTAATTGCTGAAAAAGGTTATTTTTCATTCATTTAATGCAAGGGAAAATTGCAAAATATTAATATATAAAATACTTCAGTCTTATTCTGAAGATAAATTGAATGGAATAAAAAAGTTAAGGTAGGATTTCTATTTTCGAAGATCAAGAAAGGCAGATAATTTTAAAAATATGTGATATTTAAATTTCATTGTTTTATTAAAATATCTTTGCCACCAATAAGCGAAGAAAATAAAAGTTTGCTCTATATCATAATGCATATTACTAAGCTTCAAAATACTTTTTTATTTCAGTTTTAAGCAATTTTTCTCTCACTTCATTACAATAAAAATATTACAAGATGCTGTAGAGACAAAATTAATATAAAGTTATTGAGTGTGTACTCATTAAGGTCACACTATAAAGTAACACGAGAGCTAGTGGCAATGGACCTCAAAATTTGAACCACGGTTGAGTGACGAAGACGACACCTGAGCTCTCTGGTACCCCACTCTCTAAACTTATACATCATGCCAACAAGAGGACCGTGCTACGACATATTTAATCTGCATCAAGTTCTCTATACTATGAGTATATTAGTGGTACTAGGACACTAGGTACTATGACATGATAGGCACGAATTCGTGACCAAAAGCACTAGGATACAGCGTTTACAAAACACTCATATCATCCGTTTTTTTTAGAGTTTCTTAGACTGCAATCACTGTAAAATAAAACGTCGTTTATCCGAATCAATTGGGACCGGACACCGTTCGGATAAGCGATTGTTCGAATAATCGAAACCCGAATGCGATCCAGGCAGTATATGATACTGGACACTATACGAATATTGAAAATCATCACATGCGGGAAACGTGCTTGAAGAAAAAGCAAAATAGGTGCAAAATGTCGTAATTTTACTTTGATTGTGGAAAATAATCACTTATTTTTTGCTGTACCATTGTACATCTTCGTTTTTTCAATGCAAGGTCTCTAATTCTCTTCAGCAGCAGTAGTTGAGCAGGACAGCACTCTGATTGTTGTTCGTACCACTCCATAGCTGTCTAACGCAGAAAAGCGTCACCATTTGATAGACCCTTGCTACTTTCATTGTTGTTGTGTGTTGTCCTCGTTTTCATCCATTTCATCGTTGACAGGGTCGGATTCTTCTTGCATGGAAGTCACAATCTCGTCATCATTTAGCATTTGAAATCCACAGTCTTCTGCATCGCATGCCATCCAGGTTTCTACATCAACAAAACTTAACAAAAGAGCTCGTGTACACCCCCTCGCTTAGAAACAAACTGACATAATATTTTGGGCAGATGTTTACCAAATCCCACACAGCTGAAATCCTCTACACCTTGGGCTTTTCCGTCACTTTTGGCCTCACAGGAAACACTGTTGAGCATTGCACTGTTAGAAAACGTATCCGGACTTTGGTTCGGATGTTTGACAATCCGGATAATAAACGTTCGGATAAACGACGTTCAACTGTATTTAAATTTGGCGATGTGTTGATAAAATTCAAAGCATTCTTCCTCTGTAACTGTATGGAAAAGAATAATTTTTTATTACACTAGATTCACACACACAACTCAAGCACTCACAACATAAATACACTCACACATACACACACACGCACATACACACACTCACACATACACTCACGCACGCATAGACGCACGTACACGCATACACTTGCAAGCATAGACGCAGACGCACGCACACACACTAAATGATAGGATCTTTTGGTCTACAATATAGTCAACAAATCTAAACTTTATTTTAGATAGTAATGTACGGAGAAATTCCACAAGTAATCCTATAAACTTCTAAGCTGGCAGCAGTATCCTAGTGGTTATGGTAACAGTCTCGTGGCTGGAGTGTTGCAGGTTCGAATCTGGTGCTTGTAGCGGTACATCTATATAGCCAGTAACTACCTCCGCACCACGTGATCATTTTGTGTAGTGGATAATTACTCGGCTTTGGATCAAAGTACTGTTCTATCCTACTGGATAAGCACGCCACTTCATTGGTGACCTGCTGAGAACTCAGAAAGACGCAACGTTCTGAACTGTCGTGGCGCCATCTACTGCAGAAGAGCAAGCAAAGTCGTCGAACCCTGTTGACGCAGCAAAGTCGTCGAACCCTCTCGGCGCAGCAAAGTCGTCTCACATATGACGCAATCAACAAAGCGTCACAACTCATGAGCAGCAGCAAAAACACGCTGATTAAACAAATACAACGTTCGTTCGCCGATCCACCGACTCACTGTGGGTGTATGTAGCGTACCATCTATATAAGCAGTAACTACCTCCGCACCACGGTGATCATTTGGTGTAGTGGATAAGTTACTCGCTTCGGATCAAGTACTGTGTGTGGTTCTATCCTACTGATAGCGCGCCACTTCATGCTACTGAAGATACGAAGTGTAGAGCACTCGATGCAGGTTAAATCTGTCGAGTCTCAAAGTCCTCCCGTTGGTGTGGTTGTAAAAAGAGAACGGGATGCCCGCACTTGAGTCATCCTCGTCCCTTGAACGAGATTCACAAATACGAGCTCCCACCCTAATAACCCTCGAGTTGCTTTCTAGAGCTACGTTAGTAAACTCACTCTCTTGGATGATATGAATGTAAAAAAGTTTTATCGAGGTCCAAAAATGTGCAAATATTTTTTTAAAGAAGCATTTATGAATAAATATCTTTGTAAATGAAATTTTTCACAAATATATCTCTTTATAGATTCTACTAGATTCTGGAATTTTCGTTTTTTAACTAAGTGTATATACAAATTATCTTATGAGGAAGGTTTAAAGTGAATATTTATCACACAAACTCGGTACAATTTTAAGCAAAAAAAAAAAAAAAAATATGATCAGATATCTAACTATATATTTTTATTGTAGACAAAATTTTGAATGCCTTTTTTATCTCCTTTTCCACATATTTCTTTCTTCTTTCACTAGAAATAAGCATACTGCTATAAGGAATTTTAAAATAAAGTGAAAAAAACGCGAAAACGCTTGAGACGAAATATCAGTTTAAATCAAATAATACAACGGTCCCAACAAGCTAAATTGTCTTTTTAAGCATTTGTTCCCTTAGCACGAAACAAAAATCGTTTAACACGAAAATTTTTTTTCTTGGAATAAACAAAATACGGAAAATAACAGACATTTAATGGAATGTTTGAGAAAGTTTCTGTATTATTGGACTGCCCAACTGTATCATCGGAAGAATTCCGTACAGTAGATAATGTGTGTAAATCCCCATTTGTGGCAGACAAACACATTTTGGGGGTTGTTCAAAAAATGTCTTTGATGCGGATTCCGACGACGAAAATGAAATGAATAATGAGCTCCTGTTCCCATGTCAACCGAAATGAGGAATATCGCGAAAAGTATGCGCAGTTATTTAGACGCACGTTCCAATGGTGAAAGGAATAAAAAAAAATGGATAACATAGAACGATTTGTTGGCAGTTTGATGATATAAACGACAATGCAAAGAAAAATATCAGATTATTTTCGAAAAACTCGTATGTTTTGTTTTCAAAATACTTGAGCATTTTGTATAAAAATTTCATTAAGTTCTTGTGAATGTTTTTGTTTCGTTGATTTTTACTAAATAAATGCAGAAAAACAAAGCTATGTAAATAAAATTTACTCTATTAAGCTGAATTTTGTTGAACATATGTTTTTTTTTTGCAACATCCAAGTATCCGACTACCCTAAAATTGTGAATTTGCCAAAATTTGAAATTTTTTATGACTTTATTTTATAGACTGTCTTATTAGCTTTATAAAAATACCAAGTTTATTATTTTCCGTTCACTACAACAAAAACTACAAGTGTTTTAGTAAAAGCAGATGCCATTACTTTTTGCAAGATGTCATACTTTAAAACGCGTTTTACTCGAAATGTGTTTTTTTCTTTGAAAATGCTCAAACAGGGACAGTGATTGCTCAAAAAGTTTTGAAAATAATTGACTGAAATTTTTTGTGCAAGTTCTGAATAGTAGTAGAAGTGTCTTAACCTTCAGACTTATCAATCACTGTTTTATTACAAAACTTACAGTCCCTTATGTTATTATAATCACTGTTATTTTAAGCAATTTCATATAAAAACCAAGATAAAGTGGTCTAGTTTTTGTAAAATTTAAAATATCTCTTATCCTGAGGGTCTTTTCAAAAATGAGGAACATTGCAACACGTCAGAATTGAAAAATTGAACATTTGTTTATAAACTTTTGGTTCAGAATGGGCTCCGTTTATGTTATTTTTTGTAAATTTTTACCCATTTTTTCCCATTTTAGTATTTATTTTTCTCTTCTTAATTTTAGCATATTTTTCTAAAAGTGTACTGAACAAATCTAAAAATCACAAAAAAATTCCCATATCTCATTTTTTTATAAAAAAAATTTCTTAAGTAGCCGAAACTTGAATCCGAAAAAATATTTCAGTCCCCTCAGTTTCGTGCAAAACAATTTTCACTGTAGATTAGTTTTCCAGACAACGATACGGAAAATAGTAGTGCAAAGATTTAGAGCATTAAACAGATGCTTAATGCAGAAGAGTGAAATATCGAGTTTCATCCCTTCGATTCCGTTCCTTCCTTAGCGAATAGTGAATCGTTACCCATAGCAACCGCATACTATTTACGTTTCTCTTCTAGAACTAACCATTATTTTCTTTTCGCCTGTGATATTAAGGAAAGAAACCTAATCAGTAGATTATGTTGCTCTGTGCTGTTTGTGAACGATTCAGTTATTCTATGGGATTTATTTGATGTTGTACAATTTAATTCACTTATTTAATGAGAATTCATTAATTTTAACCTTGTATCAGTACATATCGTTCTATGGATGTAGTGTTTTCATGCTGTTCCGATTAATTTCTGAAAATAATAGTTTGTAAAAAAATTACTCGTTATACAAATTAATGATAAAATGTAGTGAAAAACTCTCTGAAAGAAACTGTGCATCGTCTTTAGTTAGCTTAATAGTTGAATACAAATTCTAAATTTGTGATAACAGTTCCCCTGTTCATAAGCCTCATTTGAATGGATTCGTGCAAATTTTACCTGTCTTTTAGATGAAATCCTAATAACAAATGCATCAATTCTGTATCGATAACTTTTTAAAAGGTATATTTAAATGAATATTTTAAGGAATTGCCTTTTTTTAAATGTATTTTTTTAAATATTGTTCAACTGTGAACTGAATTAAAAAGATTATTCAATGTGTTTCAGTATTTTTTTTTGTTATTTATGTATGTAAATGTATTTAATCGTCACGCGTGGCTTAATTTGTCTTTAGTTTACCTGTATGTCTGAATAGAGAGGCACTCGAATATCTGCAAAAAAATTTCCTGCCTGCAGTGGATATACAGAGTGTCCAGCCTTAATGTGAACCAATAGCTAATTCCCGAACCGTTCGGTTTAGATATGCACTTCCAATTTGAAAAAAGTTTTTAAAAAGGTGAAGAATGTTTTTACGTGCTTTTCGAACCAAAAAAACCCATTTACAAAAAAATTACAAAAATTAAGTTTTTATACGCTTCCTAGGTCCTATCATTTGTATTTAGGAAAAGATGCAGCACACAAAAACAAATTAAACACAAAAAGTTTCATTTTATTACGATAAAAACTGACCGAGTTATGCCTACATAAATTTGAAGCATCTGAGTTGCTCAGAAAAGGGGGTCGTATATAAATTGAGTTTAGAGAACAGTAATTCACTATCTACAGAAAGAGCAAAAGAAAAACATCATAGTAATATTAAAACATCGTAGTAAACATCATAGATTGACAATTTATATTGCTGTAAGGCAAACAATAAAAATTAAATTAAAGAAATACAACTTGTACCGAAAAGATTAAAACAGCTTGTTTTAACAAATAGCAGCAAAATAATACAGAATTTGCCGTTCAAATTATAGCATAATGTGGAATGATGCGCCAATCATGAATCAGGGGCTTTATTGTATCAGAATGACCAAATTAACTGAAATAACGGTGAAGGCACGAGATGTGGCACGAGGCAAGGGAATACGTCTTTGACAACTCCCAGTTTTATACAAGCGTTGAACAGCACGGGCAATTGTACAATAAGATGGATGTCTTCGAGTGGGAAATTTAATGGCATAAAGTCTTGCCTCCTCTCTCTTATTTCGATCACACTGCCCATAAAATACATAGTACCATTTCGTAGTATTCATCATTTATATACATCTCGTTCTCCCGTACTAGAATTCGTAATATTAGAATACGACTGTATGCATTTGCAAGCGACTACACAACTGATTTTTAACGTTCGTCTTGATCAGCAAAAACGCAGCAAATCAGACTGAAGCAGCAGCATATAAATGTATTTTTTGGAACTGCTTTTAAAATGTTTTCTTCGTCCAAAATATTTTATTTTTCTATGTTTTACACGTACACAGAAAAAGTTTTATTTCTTAAGTACTCAATTATTGTATTATTTACGTATGTCTTTAAATTTAAAAACGATTTACATAAAAGTGACGTGCAAGAGTGAAAGTTTCCTGGCAGAGTTCCAACTATTTTCACTTTGGAGACGGCCCCTTACTAACTTCTTGAAAATAGCCGAGAAAATGGATAAAATATATGATTTTCAAAGTTCCATAACTCGGCCCGTTTTTATGGTAATAAAATGAAACTTTTTGTGTTTACTTTGTTTTTGTGTACTGCATCTCTTTCTAAATATAAGTGATAGGACCTCGGGACCGTATAAAAATTAATTTGTGTAATTTTTTTGTAAATGGGTTTTTTGGTCCGAAAAGCACGTAAAAACATTCTTTACCTGTTTTAAAACATTTTTCAAATTGGAAGTGCATATCTAAACCGAACGGTTCGGGAATTAGCTATTGGGTCACATTAAGCCTGGACACCCTGCATATTAAAGTATCTGGTAACAGTTTTTCTGCCTGTTTTAGCTAGATATGTTATTCGAAACTCATCTATTACAACTAATCTATTACTCATTCAATACTATCATTCTTATGATTCAATTATATAATAACTGGGAGTATAGATTTCAGCGCGTTGTATTTTCTTAGTAGATTTATGCAACATTCGAATTAATCCCTTAAAATGTTGACATTTGTGATCGAAATCTTACAGATCCTCCTCTTAAATTTCTTAGAGTAAAATTATATCTTGATTTCATACATACAGTTTTTAATTTGTGATTAACCTCTTGGGACCCTCGGTACCCATTTGGGGACTTTCGAAGATTAGCATTTATTCCAATAAAAAAGGCTTATTCGACTTAAGTCCCAGATTACCCAATTGGGCAAAACTCCAATTTAATGCCTGCTAAGAGATGTCAGCCCCACACTGAAGACAAAAGGATTCATACAGCTTTAAAGTAGAGAAACTGAAGAAAATGGTGACTCAACCGGCTACTGGGAAGTTGATTCATTTTTTTAATATTAATAAATATAATAATTAGGTTTTTACTGTTTTTTGCAACTAAGAAGTGTATAAGCTTTATTCTACATGCATTTTTAGAAATTTACTTTGTGGTTATTTACGATTTCTTTCACTTTGAAACAAAAGTACCCAATTGGGTACCTTGGAATCAAAGTAGAGCGGCGACGCTATGTATGGTTTTCATTTTTTTTTAGTAAATCCAAGAATAGCTTGTACAAAGCGATGGGGAACTTTCCGATATTAATGATACAGACTTTGAAAATATTACAGAAAGCGCTTCTGATTTTAGAAGTGTTTAGAAATGCCTGTTTGAAACTTCCTCGGACAGAATGTCTGTCAATTGATGAACAGATGATGCCGTTCTCTGGCAGATGCCTTATGAAACAATACTTACCATCGAAGCCAAACCCTGTAGGATTAAAAAAATTTGTACTTGCTGCACCAGATGGGCTTGTTTGAAATTTTTTAATTTACACAGGAGCTGATACAGTTCCAGTTGAAAGACTAGCAATTACATGGTTTGGAAGGAGCAGTTGTGAAACATTTGGTTGGTACTATACCAACAGCAAAAGTAACCCATTTATTCACCGACAGATATTTTACAGGACTAGCAATTTTAAATTACCTCGTGAGTAGAAACGTATATTTAACTGGCCGACCGTACTGATGGTGTCGTCGAAAGCTTTCCAAAAGATATTTGTATGGAGTGAGGTTCATCAGTTTCTCGAAGACGCGAGGATAGAAAAGCTTGTCTTGTTAAATGGAAAGACAAGAAATCTGTTCTTCTTTTGTCAAATGCATTTGGTATCAAACCTGAAGGCAGCTGTAAGAGGTGGGCGAAAGAACAAAGACAGAGAGCAGATGTCAAACAACCTGCCATTGCAAGATCATATAATACTTACATGGGAGGTTTTGATATGATGGACAGACTAATCTCATATTACCGGATATCCACACGGACCAAGAAATAGACAATGCGTGTCTTTGCATATTTTTTGAATATGGCCACCTGCAATGCTTGGATTATATATATATTCGTCATTGAAGCAATGTAAAGTTCCTCTAAAAATAGATTTCATTTGATAGACTTCGAGCTTGTGATAGCTGAGAGCTTAATAAAAGCAAAAGTTTCTGAAGAAGCCGTACAGGAAAGACCTCAACGAAAAAAAAAATCAACGAATTGTTCCTTTGCCTGTGAATGGTGTACGGTATGACCGAATTGGCCACTTTCCGTAACATGTAAAAATAGAAAATCAAATGAAGTGTCGCTTTCCAGGATGCCCTGGAAAATCCAGAGTGAGATGCATTAAATGTGACTTGTATCTGTGCTTACAAAATAGGAATTGCTTCTTTGAATTCCATAACAAATAACAGTTTTAAAAAAACTATGTATCTCGATATAACTCTTTACTTTAGTATTGTTACATTATATGCATGTAGTTCCACGATACCCATTTGGGTACCACTTAATTAGCATAAATAAAATTTTTAAAATGTCCTTTTTATATTTTTTTCCTTTTAATAGTTCCATTTTAAGTACACACCAAGAAAATTTGACAAATATATTGAGGAGTTACTTCTCGGGTCTCAAGAGGTTAAAGTTAAATTCTACAAATATAAATTTAAAAAAAAACAGCGTCGGAAACATTATTTTAAAAAGTGTAAAGCTAAATATAGGTATTCGTATGTTTTTTTTTTGTGCTTCACACTTCAATTCAATTGGACCAGTGATTCTCAACCTTTTTTCCTGTTGCGGTACACTTTTAACAATTTCAAAATTTGACGGTATACTAACAATAAAATAAGTTTGAAAGAATTTTACTTATCTATAATACACTATGTAAAATGGTTTATAGTAATAATTTTCAATGTTAAATAAAGTAATATGTACGAAAAAGACATTAAAATGTTTGTTGAGTAATGAATTACAAATTAATTATGATAATGCATTTAATGGGAAATTTGAGCTTGAGGATTTTTGATAATTTCTTTTATGTTTGGTAGTAAAAATGTGATAATGCCACTTTCATTTTATCATCCACATTTAAAAATCTGGATCTTTTTTTTTTCATTTTTATATTTGTTAATGCTGAAAATACAAATTCACAAAAATAAGATGTAAAAAATTGTAACAATTTTTTTAGAACTTTTTTCTTATATTTATGGGAAAATCACCTTTAATTTTAATCCAAAATGAATTAACTGACTCTTCTGAAAGTTTTGAAAATAAATCTCGATTATTACATAGTGAAATTAATTCTTCCTTTTCATTCACAGTTAATTCATGTACAGATATATCCTTTACTACAAACAGATTATGAACCCAATCAAGTTTTTTTATTCGTAAATTTGGGAAATAATGTTTAGTCAGAGTATGATTAAAAATTTTTAAAAAAATTGGTGGCACACAAAACGGCCGCGGCACAGCGATTGAGAATAACTGAATAAAAGGCAGTTTTATTGTATGTCTTTTTACGTACTTTTATGATGGTAGATATATTTCTAATACTTCAATCGGAAGAATATTAATTGTTAAATACTTGCAACTTATCCCATACAAAGCAAAGAAAGCTGTATTATTTATATTAGTTTTTCTCCGCGGCTTCGCTCGCGTTGATGTCTTTAAATAACTGTCAAAGTCATAATAATTATCATTAAATTAAATAAAATAATGATCATTGTTTTAATTGCTGACTGGGACCATTAAAATTTAAATACTATAAAATTGAGCTTAGTTTAAAAATCTGAAACATACTTTATTATAATAAGAAACAACAAAAATTCATAACTTAAATTATTAATACTGAAAATATCTACGTTTAATAAATAATTCCTCTTTGGTATCCGACTGGTTACGACAACTTTTTTTTTAAAAAAATGGAAATATGGGGATTTTTTTTATTGTTTTAGATTTTTTAGTACATTTAAAGAAAAATATGGTAAAAATAAGAAGAAAAAAAAAAAATTATTATAACTAAAATGGGAAAAAAATAGCATAAATGCAATACATTCTGTACCAAAGGTTTATGAACAAATTTTCAACTTTTTAATTCTGATGTGTTGCTATGTTGTTCATTTTTAAAATGACCTTCAGGATAAGAGATATTTTAATTTTTACAAAAACTAAGCACTTTATCTCAGTTACTATATGAAATTGCTTAAAAAAACAGTGATTATATTCACATAAGGGACTGTAAATTTTGTAATAAAACAATGATTGACAAATCTGAAGGTAAAAACACTTCTACTATTATATAGAACTTACACAAAAAATTTCAGTTAATTATTTTCAAAACTTTTTAGCAATCGCTGACCCCGTTTGATTACTTTCAAAAAATCACATTTCGAGTAAAACGCGTTTTAAAGTGTGACATCTTGCTTAAAGTAATGACATCTGCTTTTACTAAAACATTTGTTGTTTTTGTTCTATGAACGGAAATTGATAAACTTGGTATTTTTTATAAGGCTAATAAGATGGTCTGTAAAATAAAATCATAAAAAATCGTCAATTTTTGGCAAAATTCACAATTTTAGTCGTATACTTTAAACTCTGAATGAATTGAAATAAAACGAGAGTTAAGCTTCATTATGTACAATAAGTTTAATATAATGTTCACTCTTTTTATTTAAAAAAAATTGTGAAAATTACAAATACGTTTGCGCTTTACGCTAAAAAAATAGAACCTTTTTATAACAAATAACCAAAAGTTAGATAAAATATTCATATTAATGTTAATAAGATGACCTATAAAATAAAATCATAAAAAAATTTGTCAATTTTGGCAAAATTCACAATTTTAGGGTAGTCGGATACTTTAAAAGAGCTGAAAACAGAATATTATTCTAGGATGCTACTGTATACAATATTATATGTTCTTCCGTCAGGTGCAAAGATGTGAAGATTTCGGGCATTGGACACACATGAACAGGCTTACATATAGAAAATGGGAAAACCATGGCTTTTCCAAATGCACCCCTGCTATCTGCAATGTTTGACTTGCGCTTTGTTAATAGTAAGATCACAAAATTGAGTTCGATTGGAAATTGAACACGTTTGAATTATGAAATGGTAGGTCAGTGCGAATAATTAAAATTCAAGGTATGATAAGACATTTAATTAACGTAACGTGATAAACGTTTGACATTTAATAAAGAAAACAATTTAAAAAATTGCTTTTAGTAAGATGTTAAATTACACTATGTTTCATCTATTTGTTACAAACGTGAGAAATTTTTAAAAAAATTTCCGGTATTGATAAAATGCATTATCTTGTGGCAACTTGGTGGTGGTGGTGTGTGTGTGTGTGGGGGGGGGGTAAGCAGCTCCCCGTGGTTTCAACGGTGTAGTTCCCGTTTCTGTTGGAATACGGGGATAAAATATACATTATATTACTCACTGATAATGTAGCTTTTCAAAGGTGAAAAAATTAATCGGTTTAGTGGTTTAGGCGTGAAAGCGTGACAAACAAACTCACATTCGTATATATAACATTATTAGGATTATAAATCAAATAATAGTGACGTTAGAAATATTGATCATTTTCAATTAAAATCACATTTTCAATATGAGTAGTGTTTTTTAAAATAATTGTATATTTACTACTTAATCGTAAAAATCTCCCGTAAAAATATGAAATTATGTTAAAATCTGATCATGTTCAATCATTAATCAAATCTGATGCTTTGAAAATGCTTAATAAATTCCTTTAATTATAATTTTACTGAATTCATTAAATAGAGATACATTACAGTTTAAAAATATTATTTAGAATAAAATAATTTTAACATCAAAGTAAAACATAATTTAAAGTATGTTTAAATTACATTTGAACCATTATAATGGACCATGTTCCAACTTTTTAAATTCACTATAACTAATTATACAGGGAAGTAAAAAAGAAAAAAAAATGTCTTATTTTCCTTTTACCTTTACAGGACTTAAGTGAAAGTTAAATAATAAGAGTTTCTGTACTTATCCATTTTTTTGTTGAAATTTTAGTTTACGAGACATAACAGACACTGCAAACTTCTAACCCTTCAATTATAGATAGGGTTACGGAGAAATTATATCTTTTTCCTCCGTAGCAATTTCAGTAAAGAGCAAACATGAAACACTTTAAGCGCCATTTTGAAAACTGAAATAACAGGGGCACAATTACCGATGTACCGAAAAAGGGAAAATTTCTAACGTTCCTTATTGTTATTTATTTCTCGACGGCCATTAACGCAACCACTTCACTTCAAATCACTGGACTCTTTTCTTTAAATTCTTTTCGAAAAACGGAGCTTATATCCACCGCTGGAATTATTTCTACCTCATTAGGAAGCCAAACGTTCCAACATTTAATTTTTTTTTCAAAAAGTGTTATAGTTTTTATTCGAATTTTATTTTCCAGTTTTTGTGAATTCGCCTGTTTCGAAACTAAGTTGATTCGAATGAAAACATTTTAATTACTACATGTCATTAGGGTTAACAATGTGGAATTTTTTCAGTTTTAAGTTCTTCCTCCACGTAGCATAAGGCAAAATCGACAGTAAAAAAGAACTAGAAGTATTTGAAGAGATAGAAAGGATAGGTCTCTACGAAGCAAAGGAATAAAAATGTTTTCACTGCAAATTACAAGCATTTAATTGATCGGTGGCTCTAGATCAGAGTTCTGACGACATCTTTTCTGCTTTCGATTATATTTTTTTCCTTTCACGAGAAAAAGTTCGAAAAAGAAGAAGAGAAAAAAAAAAAAGAATCTTTTCAAAAATAATTGATTCGGTTTTCTTCGTAATTAATATGTTTGAAAGCTCTCGTTTAAAGATGATTACAGTTATTCGCTGGAAGAATAAGCTAAAGAAATGCAACACAAAACTCATGTAAGGGGAAAAAATCATTAGCATTAATTTACAGTTATGTTTTAATGGTTTTTTTAGAATTATGGATAGGAAATCAAACTCTTTTATTTCTCATTTTTTTAATATAAGTACTCGAGAGTTGAAATAATAATTGGTAATCAAAGCCGGATTTATGATGACTAGTACTTGTAAACTTTTTTTTCACAGTAATTACTTAGGATAACTACAAATAAAAATGTATGAAAGACCTTGCTAATCAGCAGATAAAGACTCAAAAAGAAAAAGAAAATGAAACAAAAATTTCGCTTTGTACTTTGTGTAATTATAATAAAATCTTCCTCGTTAATTAAAAATGTGGAGCTTTTTTATACGACTGAAAAAGAGAAGCCAGGTTTTATAAATATATATAATTATTATAATTCCCCTTAAATGTGGCATTCATTAATATCAAATAACTAACATTTAATCAAGATAAGGTTTGAAGAAATATTTTTATATTTATTTGATGAATCAAAGCATTGAAGTAAAAAATACAAGGGGTGATCAAATGAAAAGGTACGAAACGACACGGGGGGTACAAATATATACTTTATTCAAAATATACACCATAGGCCTGAGCACAACGATCCCACTGATGAACAAGCGGCAGGATTCCTTGTTCTCAGAATTCCTGTGGCTGTGACGAGACCCAGTCCTTCACAGTGTCCTTGAGTACGTCGTCCGAGTTGAAGCGCTTTTCTTTCAGGTGTTTCTTCAGTGGACCAAACACATGGAAATCGCAGGGTGACATGTCCGGACTGTAGGACGGATGGTCCAACGTCTCCCATTGGAACTTGTCCAGTTCCATTTGTGTGACTCTGAAGACGTGTGGACGCGCGTTATCATGGAGCAGAACCACACCCTCCGTGAGCAGCCCCGGTCTTTTGTTCTTGATGGACCTGCGTAGGCGTCGGAGTGTCTCACAGTACACATCGGAGTTAATGCTTTTTCTGTGCTCGCATCATTTGGACGCCGCTTTTTATAAGAGCCTTTGCTCTCTCCTGCGCATGCGGGCACCCGCGCATGATCCGATCCCAGTCAGAGTCTCCAATGGCATCCCGAGATGTCTCGCTACATTCTCCCTTGGCGGAATATGCAAATATTTAACTGTTTCATTTTTATGTCGTTTCGTACCTTTTCCTTTGATCACCCCTTGTATTTTAATCGAAGTAACGAGCATATATGCCTTAATGCTTTCTTGCCTTGTTAAATAAAAAAGAATTTTCATATGATGGTTAAGTTATTGAGTCCTTGAATGAGATCCTTATCCGGATTTAATCACCGTCGATTGATCCTCTCTTAGAAATGTTCAATTCATAAACTCCAAATTCGCGCAATCATTCCACGATCCTTCACTCTCTAACTAGCCAACTAACTAGCCAACTAACTCTTAAAACTCGCGAATGCAGAATTTATGTAATATACTTAATTTGCATAATCACGCTTTCTTCACTCGGTGAAAGTTGGTTGACTTAAATATTTTCCTTAAAGAGTCCTGAAGGGGTTAGTAGAACCGAGTATAGATCCGTCACAAGATGGTTTCCCTATATGAAATTGTTTGATTAATGGTGGTAACTAGTGGCGTAGCTACCATTAGACTAGGCGGTGCAATGCACAGGGGCCTCAAGCTTAGGGGAGGCTCAGACCCTGACCACCAAGCAAGAAGAATTTGCGATAATTTCTCCCAAATTTAAGACATTAATATAAAAGGTTGAAACATAACTATAATCATCACTATTCGATTGAAAGTAATTTCGAATGTGTAGGGAATCCGCATAAATTCTTTTCGTTATTTGCTCAGTGTTGCGAACTTTACTTATTAAAAACTTTGTTATTTACAATATTTTCGTTTTTCTATAAACTGTTACTAGAAAATAAACTTCAAGTTCCATGAAAAATTTTACCATACTTATTATTACATCCTAAGGACCGACACAATAAGCAATTCCTTCATAGTTACATTCTCTTTTTAATAACAGTATGATTCATAATAAGTTAGTTTTCTGTTTCAATATTTAGCAATCTTCTCGTATCGGCAATACACTGATGTAATTTTGTTCCCAACTCCACTACTCTTTTGCAGATGTGTTTTTTTTATATAAATAATTATAATAATATTGTATTAAATTTTCTTATTGATGCATATTTTTTGTATCATTTCCTGTCTATTTCCACGGACCATTTTGAAGTTCTAAACCCTCTATTAGATGAGTTCAATCCTCCCAAATAGATTGATAGCTAGGGATTCTCCAACGACGTTTTGTAGCGTAGCATTACGTTTCTGCTTCCTTTTAACGTCAATAAATACTCGAGCACATACAAATAGTATTAAATAAATTATAAAATTAAAATTATGGATAAAAAAGTAAATTGCAAGTGATGCTTTAAGCGTAAACAACTCCAAGAAAGGGAAGGCAGTAAATAAAAATTGTAGCTTTGTATACTTAAAATATTCATATATTTTTGCTTTTTTATATACTTGATAAAATTCAACCAAGATAGGGCCCTCTTTTTTTTGCACCAGGGCCATTGGAAACCTAGCTACGCCTATGGTGGTAACTATGTAGAAAAATAGTTTCCGACATGCTCTTTTATGTAAAAATAAATTTGTTTTGAAAAAAAAAGATTTTTATGCGAGTTTTTCTAAAACAGTACTTAGTTTCCGAACACACCTAGAGTTTGCCTCGTATCACAAATTTTGCATAGGAGGAATAGCATATATATTTATATGTAATATCCTTTAAATAGTAATTCTGCATCAGTTACATTGGCCACACTTCATGGTCACGAACTGGTGGTCAGCTTTGTCGAGTCGTGGGTTCTAAACCTTGTACCACTGAAGACTCGTCCTGTAGAAGGACTGATGCACTTAAAATCTTTTCAGGTTCAAAGCCCTCCTGTTGGCGTAGTGTAAACTCAGAAGAAGAAGAAGTGCCAACTCATCCACTGGACAGGGGTTCACAATTACGAGGTTTATCGTCTTCAAGAGCCCTCGTGTTGCTTCACAGTGCGTCGTAAATTAAAGTAAAACAGTGAACTGCATCTGTTACATTGCATTGTACTCTATGTATAGTTGATTATGTTACAATTTTGAAATGTAAGAGTTTCTTGTCATAACAAATCATATTTCAAGAAATCTGTGCAAGCAATAGCACTGTCGGAAGCAAATTTCTTAAATGAAGATATAATGCAAAATAGATTGATATATATATACTAGCTGGCATACCCGTTCTTTGCACGGGTGAATTGAAAAATTAAACAATACAAATTGTGAAGGATAAAGAAGTTTTTAATGAGTTAATTTTACGTGAATTGCAAATAAAACAACAAAAAATCTTTTTGAATATCTCAGCTGAACAACAACAACAACAAAAAAACAACAACAATATTTGTTAAATTCTTAGTTTGAAGGTCTAATAGCTGATAAAAGGATTTTTTTAAAAAAAATTATAACTCCCCGTAACTTTCTTGTGGGCCGATTTTTGAAAACACCTTCCTAAGCTGATCTCTGCAAAGCAAAAATAACACGTTGCTACAAAGTTTGTGTAATGAACGCTTAAAATAGTGCAAATAATTTATATCTGGATGTGTAATACGTTAATATTATTTTCTGTTGTATTTATTTTATGTTAAAATTTTTTAAAAAATCGCAAACAACGCCGTTCCTTACATTATAAAGTCGATTCAATGAAAAAATAGTAAAATGTTGGTGATAGAGCCAAGTTGGCACCATGTTTGGCAACCTTGTTGGCAACTTGGTGATTGATTGAATGGTACAGAAGTCGATATACTGTAGCGCCTCCTGGTGGGGAGCTACAACAAAAAGTATGGCACAAAACCTTCTCCACAAAAAGAAATACATATACATGTCAATTTTCATAGTGATCGGTTGAATGGTTTTGGAGTGATGCGATTTCACTCATATACAAACATCTATATATATATATATAGATTTATCAAAAAAAAATTCTAAGCCTCAAATTTGTGAAACTTTGAAATGTGTTAATATATTCGTAATATATACAGCGCGTCCCAGGATCATTGGGACAAACTTTAAGAGGAGGTAGGGGACATCAAACACAATAATTCAGATTTTCAAAGCAACCCATGGTCGAAAACGTCTTCGTTCGGTGCTAGGTGGCGTTGTACACAAGAGCGTTTAAGGAAACAGACATTACATTACAGCAGTCATTACTGCATTACAGCAGCCATTTGAGCTGTCATCGTTCACAAAGGAGTATGGAACGTTTTACGAACATCGAGCTGGCACACACACACACACACACACAGATATGTATCTAATTTACGGATTAGCAGAAGGAAATAGACGAGCATCAGAAAGATTGTATTGCTAAAGGTACCCACTGAGAGATGCACCGGACCGCCGGATGTTTGCCACGAAAGTCAACACATTTTGTTCTATACATGGGACAAACTGCGTTGGATACTGTTTGAAGGAATCCAAATACCATGTTATGAGTTCGAGTCACTCATGGCCCGCCCTCACTATGTCTATTTCCTCGTTTCGATCCATATTTACACAGTCTGTGATGCAAATTCACAAACATCCGGTGGTCCGGTGCATCACTCAATGGGCGCCTTTCCAATACAATCTTTCTGCTGATCGTGCATTTCCTTTAGCCAGTCCGTAAATCAGGTGCATATTTGCCAGCTCGGTGTTTGTAAAACGCTCCATACTCCTTTACGAGCAATGACAGCTCAAATGATGTGGTAATGCATGCTTGTTTCCTTAAACGCTCTTGTGAACAACGTCACCTAGCGCCGAGCGAAGACGTTTCCGACCAAGGGTTGTTATGTAAATTTGAATTCTTGTGTGAGGGCTCCTTATCTCCCCTTAAAGTTTGTCCTCTTGATCCTGGGACACCCTATATGAAAGAGCTCCTTATATGGAATCTGTCGTGCTGTAATTTCTTCAAAAGTATTTATTACTGATTATTTTCTACAAAACAAGCATATATATTAATCATTAACAATTATTATCAAATAAATACTTGCTTATACTGAACTATTTCGTATATTTATATGAAATAGTTTTTTTTTTCAATTTCCCCTTTTGCTATAAATGTTTAATTTTACTTACGAATAAATAAGTACATTTTTCTTAGAATGCCTTATTTTTATGAATGATGTGTTAATTTAGTGATAAGAATTGAAATACAGGTTATTTTATTCTCTCTAGAAAGGACATTAGGTGAAAAAGATTTATACGATGTATAGTAGCAAGTGAAGTTTTTATTACTGTAAGTTGAATCACCAGTAATATATTTCCATTTGGCCTTTCTGCAAAATAGTAATGCATCATTTATTTCTTTACACTTTTTCCGTATATTATTCAGTAAATGGAGTAGCCATGCTATTTACTCGTATTTTACTAAGCCTAATAATTTCGTAGTAACTCAGGGGAAAAATTTACAAACGATTTACTTTTATAAATGAAATGGAATCAGTGTCTGTGTGGAAACGCATCAAACAGAGGTCTTTCAATTATGCCTTACATAGATATGACAAAAATATATTCTAAAGACTTTTCCCAATAACTGTTTAAATTCCAAGATCATTCTTTACCCTTTTATTTCCTTTTACTCAAGCTATTATTCCTTTTTTTCTTAATTATTATCAATGAAAATAAAAGAGTAATTCACTACATGTTTCCCAATAATTGTCCTTTAACTTCTTCTAATTATGACATAATTTTTTTTTATTTCGTGTCTCTTGATCGTTGAGAGTATTTTTTTCGCAATATTATTAGACTTTGATTATACTTAGTATTATTTTAACTAAATTATAACTACACAAAAATCGGGCGTGGAAACTTCCTTTTTTGAACATGTTGCAGTGATTTTCGTAGGGAGGGGAGGGTTCGGTGGAAGGGGTGAAGTGGGATATTTGTGTTTCTGCCCGTTTCAGTCTCAAACATGTTGTGATCGAGGCAGCAGCGCGCTTTTTCCGTGGAGACGTATTTTTCGAACGGTCGGTCTGTGGTTGCAGTGCAACGTGCCTTTCGTCGTCACTTCGATATTCTTCCGCGGAGACTTATTTTTCGAACGGTTGGTCTGTGGTTGCAGTGCAACGTGCCTTTCGCCGTCACTTCGATATTCCTACATGAAATCGTGTTCCTCATGATTGGAAATGTGTTTCATTACGGATGGATGCCTTTCGAGCAACGGAAATGTCTCCAAAGAAAGGAAAGGACCTCCGAAGACCGTTAGAACACGTCAAAATGTGGGACGAGTTCGTGTGTCAATTCGGACAATGTGACAATGATCCAACAATTCTTCTTACCCTCTCTCCAAGAAAGGGATCTTGATAACGTGTAGTTACAACAAGATGGGGCCACACTCCACACCCTTAGGGTTTCCATGGGTGTTTTTAGAGCAGCCTTCCCCCAATGATTGATTTCCCTGCGAGGTGACGTAAACTGGCTTGCGTGCTTACCTGATTTATCCTCTCCTGATTACTTCCTACGGACATTCAAGTTCCTGGTTTACAAAGATTGCTCCAAGACCATGAAAGACTTACAAAATAACATCCGAGCCAAAACTGACAATATCCCTGTAAAAGTGCTTGACAAGGTGGCTCAAAGTTTTTGAAATAGACTGCATCAATGTATTGATAATGGGGGCGGGCGACATTTAACAGACATTGTGTTTGAAACTGTGTAAATTCAAAACCCCAATGTCGTGTGGTAGGCAGAAAATAATAAAGTCGAATGAAACATGAAGTGCGTTTTATTGCAGTTTTAGAAAAGGAAGTTTCCACGCTCCACCCTATACTTTAACATAGAATCATTTTCCAGCATCAATAATACTAATATACCTTTTTATTCA
>BMAO01005405.1:0-23500 GCA_019973975.1 Trichonephila clavata
CACCTTCCACATATGGGAATAGACAAAACGTACTTCATTCTGAAGGAAAGATTTTTTTGGGACGGAATGTACTCTGATACCGTCAACTATGTTACATCCTGTATATCCTGTTGCCAATACAAGAGAAAGCCCCATCAGAAGCAAGCATATGGACAAACCCCCATCCCAACAAAACCAGGTGATTTCATTTCTATTGACATTGTTGGTCCTGTTAGACCCAACAACTACGTCCTCACAGTACTAGATCATTTCAGTAAACACGCTGAACTGTTTCCCATCTCAAACATCCAAGCACCAACAATAGCTAGAAAAATCATTCAATATATAGCAACATTTGGAAGACCAGGTATGATTCTAAGTGATCTTGGTACACAGTTCACCGCCAACATCTTCAAACAAATAACCAATATGACTGGCATTGCTCTTCATCACACAATCAGCAGAAATCCAAAAGCCAATGGACAATCTGATAGAATCAATACTTCTTTAAAGACCACCATCCTATCCTTAACAGACCAGAAAGTTGATTTTGATCTTGCGGTTGCAGTACATAAATCTTTCTACAATGGCACAAAGCATAGGAGCCATGGATTTACACCTGACATAGTGCATTTTGGTCGTAATCTCAGCCTAATATTTGACACCATCACAGCTCCAATAGAAACTCCACTGCTCACTGAAGAAGGATATACGAACACTTTGCTATCTTCCCTTCAAGCATTGCAACAACAAATAAGAACAAACTTAGAAAAACAGCAAGATAAGCAACAAGCAAGACTGAACAGCAATCTAACACAAAGAGCACCAAAAGTTGGTGATGTCGTGTACACACTAAATGGCAACCAGTTTAGACCCAAATTTGATGGACCGTTTGAGGTAATCAAAAAACCAAATAAACATACATGCATCATCAGAGAACTAGACAATCCACAGGCTCCTGAAGTAAAAGTCAATTCCCACAAACTTAAACTCTCCTGTAGGAGATTTGATTATTTAACAACAAATGGTCCAAATCAGTCTGAAGCTCAAACTGCTCGCCGGGGTCCTGTTCCACGTCCAAGATTATTGTAATTGTCAACTTCTTTGCATCTGTGTGAATTCGTATTAAGTTAAATTTATGATTAGTTAAGTTCTATTTTATTCTCATTTATTATATTTTATGTGTATACTTTTATACACACATTGTATGAATAGGGGTGATCTATATTTATTTAGTTTTATATTTTGTGTTACCTATGGTAAAATGAAATGGGGAGGAGATGGTAGGTATCTCACTTGTAATTTTAAGACATAAAAGTCAGAAGCTTTGTTATTGCAAATCACATTTGAATTGATTGAATATTTTCTTGTTAAAATTTATTACCTTTCTTTTAATATTTTTGAGCAGGTTGACTATTCTGATGAACCACAGAGGGCAACTCCCTGCATTATTATACAAGAGAACTATGACTAAGTAGTCCTACTTTAATTTATTTCAAATTTCAGCTTATATATGAATGCGTAACTTTGTGGGGGAAGTTGGAGAGTTGCCTGATCAACAACTCCACAATTCTCTCTCATGTTTGCACCGTGTGCATTAAATGTTCTTCAAATTTCCCATGAAGACGTCCATGGTGAAATTTTTTTAAAACAGTATTGATATTTTTGTATAATATTTTTTCTCAGCAGCATTACTTTCATAGTCACCTACATAGACATATTGTAATCAAGATACTCATTGTTTAACATTATTATGTACTCATTGTATAACATTATTACTATGTACCCATTGTTTAATATTATTACTATGCACACATTCCATGTATATTGTAACATATACTTTGTATATCTCTTAATATATTTAGTTGTGAATTGTGTAATTTGGCAGGGGGTCAGGTATTTCCATACAAAAAAAAAGTATTAACCTAAAAAAAATTGAAT
This sequence comes from Trichonephila clavata, assembly GCA_019973975.1. Lineage (NCBI taxonomy): Eukaryota > Metazoa > Arthropoda > Arachnida > Araneae > Nephilidae > Trichonephila > Trichonephila clavata. The sequence continues at coordinate 1,921 of BMAO01005405.1, forward strand.
TGAATTAGTAATTGATTTGGCATCATTAATTATAAAATTTCATAGGAGAGGAAGAGTTGTTACAACGTAACAAAAAATCCCCTATTTAAATGGAGGTTTCGCACTTTAGGCGCTACGCGCCAAATGTGGTGGTACAGTGTGGTTGGACTGCGGAGCAGCCCTGTGTTGGCGAGAACGCAGGGTTGTTCTGGCAAAAGAAATCAGTTGGCCTGCTGTAATACTCAAGAAATGACGAATGAACCATCCCAACCCCAAAATTGTCGATTTGTAAGTTGGTGTTTTATAATGTTTATTTAATTTAAATTTCTCTGTTGCAATGCCTGACTCCGCGCTGAAAACCCTAATTAGCGCGTTTTTCACGTAGTGTAAAAAAAGCGCTATTAGGACGCAAATTTCGTCTCCGTCTTCGTTCCATATTTTGTCGTACCTTTTTCTCAGCCAATAAGCAACCGATTGACCTCGGGTTTTCGACATTTGGTCGCATTTGTGCCCTAGATGAGCCAAATCATATTTAAATTTAATAATTTTAAAAATTTTTTTTAAGTATAGTACTATTTTCTGTTAGTAAAAAGTTCATATTTGCATTATTGTAAAATACAACATGTGAAAAACGCGCTAAAACTACTTGGCCATGCCAATGATTGATATCTTGTTTTTTGAATGTTTTTAAATAAATCAATGGGTTATTTTAAATCGTGCTTCAGTTCAATTGGATTGTGTGTGAAGTGTGCTTTCCATCTATTGACTTTATAAATTTGCAAAGGTTTCTTAAAATAGTTCTACTGCTAAAAAGAAAATCTCCATTTTATATACGATCGGTCACTCCGTAACATTAAGCATAACACAAAATAATTTCTGACATCATAAAAAAATACACATTTACACTGATATAATTTATATATAACACATCTGGCGATATTACGTCATCAAAAATAAAAGCTTCAATCTTTGATCCTAAAACCAAATAAAAAAAACATTTTGTTTGAATTGGTGTAATCCCGCGAGAGGAGAGATTTTTTTTTATTGCGTTTCTTTTTAAAGCTAAAATACGACTCTTTCTGGGAAAAAACATAACTCAGATCCAGAATTTAAAAAAAATTCAGCACTTTTATTATTAATGAAATACTGTACTAAAGCTGTAAGGAGAAAAGGAAGACTCTTAATTTACCCCCCCCCCCTGATCAATCAAGGAAAGAACCTGCTGAAATAATGCACATTACTCATGACAGTGAAAATTAATTTGAGAAAAGTAATGAATAGGAAACGAAGTAGAACATTTTCCAATGCTTCCTAAACAACTTCATCGACCAAAATATGAAGCCATAATTGTAGCACAAGACACTCTTCGTTCTGTCAAAAAGATATAAGCAAGAAAAATTCAACATGTCGATACAAAAAGTCGATCATCAAAGGACAATAAAGCTACAATAACGAGAACAACAAATGACAGTTTTGCCTGCACAAATAACATTCCTGTAATATTAGTGAAAAAGTGTCTGTGTGTGATTTGTGTCCTTTATTAAGGTCATGCACATTTGAATCATTTAACTTCAGTTTTATTACTTTTCTCAAATTATCAAAGAAAATTGAGAAGCCCTTGAAAGTAGGTAAGTATACTTTCTCTTAATTAAATTATTCACTGGAATTACGATATTTATTGTGTACACTACAAATAATTATAAAAAAAGGATTGGGGTGACTGAGTCACTCGCACGAGCATTAACTCTAGTATGCAGTGCGCACCTGCTCCTGGATTAAGACATTTTGAAGTCTTCTCGTTTTGAATGTTAAAAAAATAACACAATTATTCTTCATCCGAATTTTATATTTTTTCATTATTTAACAAGAGTTCGAAATGCTAATTCTGTGAGGCTTAAAATTATAGTTCGTTTAAAAAATCATTTTGTGTTTTTGTATACATTGTGTGTGTGTCGTGCATTTGGTTTTACTCTCCTTGCAATTCAGCTATTATATCATGAATATTGTTTTATTTTTTTGGAAATGAAATCGGGCAAAAAGCTGGTACTTTAACCAGTACACTTTTAATGTATCAGCACTACAAAAGGTATTTAACGAACTTTTTAATTCTAAATTAAGAACAAGTTTAATAATTATTAGTGATTTCCAAGGGCTCTTGCAGAGCAAAATTTTTCAAAGGAAAATTATTATTAGAAATTAATATTAGAAATTGACATTTTGAGTTATTTTTCTATATTAAGCTGAGATCTATATTTTTTTTGTCTTCAAAACAGCCACCGCAGAAAATCCGGTTTCACAAAGATAGGATATTGAAAATGGGGTAATATAGTACACGAAATGCTTTTGTTTTCACTGTAGAAAAAATTCAGCATCCACCTCCTGCACAAAATTAAAAGAGCGATTTATAACAAAAATTATTAATTTCGCCATTGGATGTAAAATCTATGAAGTTTTATTCTTCGGCAGTTGAGAGCCCTTCTGAAGTATTTTGAAATGAATCCCTAACCCACTCGTAACTTTCTATCAAGTTGTCCTCAGCAAGAAAATACTTTTAAAAATTCCTTGCCATCATGGCTAATGATTTGCAATGGTTTTAAAAACAACTTCCACGTGTTTTTCAGGTTTGTAAATTTTCACACTTAACACTTTTTGTTCTCCATTTATTTCAGTAATGGTGAATCCAAAAATTAAGTATTCTTCAGAATATTTCCTTGATTTAATTTTCGTAACCATGCTCGTTTGTGTACTTGTTGATACTTTTCTATGATCGAATGTTCGCTTACGACTTAAAGTATATCTATGATTTTCTTTTAATCTAGTGCCGTAAATACTTAATACTGTGAATTACAACTAACACGTCCGCGTGCAAATTACAAAATGCATATTCAAGATAGATTCGTTGTTTTGCGCAGACGTCCGATAGGCTGCCCAAACTCTCGCAAACGTTCACGAGAATGCCAGCGATGGATATGATAGAGCAACAGATTATAGACTAGGGGTACTCTTTTTTTCTGCCGGGTCGCAAATAGCTAACATATATATGTTAGCTAATTCACGCGGGCTGCAACATGAGGATTAATAGGGGGAGGGGGGAGAAATGCTTTAAGATCAAGATGACATAGAAAATTTTTAATGTGGAAATTGATCAAAACATTGTATAACCCCTATTTTATTTCTTTTAATTATTATTTTTTTATTTTTGTCACTGAATTTTTTCTTAATGGGAAGCATTTAAGACATCTTTCACAATTTCTGCATCAGTAAACAATTTCATATGATAACCAATGATATAACAAATTTCATAGGGTGCCTTTGTTATAGTTGAGACATTACCTCTGACAAATATTTTTTTTGCTGTTGTAAAGGTTATTCAAGAAAGCCTATTTATATCTTCTTTTGAAAGAGATCTTCCAGGAAAAGTGCTATCGAACACGATTCCTGTTTATTGGTATTTTTTAAATACATTTCATGAAAAATCAAACAATTACTGAACCATGCTTGTTTTTCCCTACAAAATAATCAATTTCCTTATCGTCTTGAAGCAATCAATTATATTCGAATATTTTTCACTTGCAATATATGAAAGACAATTAAAAATTAGTTTCACTGATAAAATGGTTGGTACTCCACTGTTGTCTATTATCACTAATTAGAAAAAAATATCAAATCGCACCCATACCACATCGGCAGCAAAAGGCAAATTGATGCATTTGATTTTTTAACAAAGAACTCACCAAATTTTCATAAATAAATAAATGAACTACTCAGAGCAATGGGTTATGACCGGGCCACATAAACAGGCCCGGTGGGCCTCAGGTTGAGAATAGCTGGACTAAACTATTTTTCTAATGACATTTGTACTTTTAGAAATGGATGATGGAGGAAATAAATCTTTAATTAAATATCATTTTGCAATCTGTTCCAATTTAAAAATTAGAGGAAGAAAAAGAACATAACAATTATCCGATTACTTGTTGTTGTGTCCTTCCCGAAGGGAAGGAATGAAAGTTGCCAGAGCCTGTGAGACAGGTTAGACTTCTTAATGATAGATGGCGACACCACCTATCTCCACCTTCACAATTTTGGCATGGGACTGAAGGGGAGGGAAATATTCTCCAGCCCCCCGCACTCGTGGTTTCTGCTGCGACCGCCCACAAGACTTTCGGACCCACTGATTTAACGAGCACGTACTCCGTGTATACTCGGTGGTATTTAGTGACATCGGGTATCGAACCCAGGCCCTCCGGTCTGGAGTTCGATGCTCTAACCACTAGGCTACCCACGGCCCCATCCGATTACTTAAAAGTAATTTACTTAAAATATATATTAATTTAAAGTAACATATACATAATTTAATACGTATCTTGTAATTTGTATGGTTTATAATTAAGATCGTATTGTAGCTTTAGCGTCAAAGTGCATTATTATTGCGTTCAATACATTATTATTGTATAAGGGGGGGGCGATAAAAATTATGATTGAAAATTGGGTCGCCAGTATTGAAACTTTGAGAAACACTGGGTTTAGTATATTGAACACAAATTGATTCCTCTTTCAACTCCTTATCGTTATTTGCAATCGCTTGTACTTCCAAAGGGAAGATGCGTTGTACCGGGCATATTACTGTTCCATGTTGAGTTTTATGTCGAACTGAACGAATTTCCCCATCTCTCGACCAGGGATTAGTTCTATAATTTTAGCTACAGGCCAAAATAAACGTTTCTTATTGTAGCCCCAATTAAAACCATTTCCTCAACTCGGGGCTCACGCACCCGATTATCATTCTGTTTTTGTAATAGCTCACCTAGATATTCTTTCCTGAAACGTTGCCTTAAATCACTTAAAAGTTTAATTCTGAATTTCATTCTTTTTCTTAAGTCTCGCGAATTTAATTCGTCAATATCGATAGTATTGGAACATCGATTCTCTATTAAAAACATTGCAGGAGTAAGAGGGATCAATTCCTGTGGATCTTCAGATATACAAGTTAAAGGTCTACTATTGATTAAAAATTCACGATCACAAATTACTGTAGACAACTCTTCATAGGCCAATAATGATTTTCCAAGAGAACGTCTCAATAGTTCTTTAATAAGGCGAACCAACCTTTCCCACCAGCCTCCCCATTATGCGGCGGTGGGTGGTATAAATTTCCAAACTATTTTTTGAGCTGATGTTTCTCTCGATATTTTATGCCATTCCAATTTCACAAGGTCATTGAAAGTACCCCGGAAATTAATTTCGTTATTACAGTAAATTATCTTAGGACTCCCGCTCCTGGCATTGAAACGCTTAGGGTCTAGCAAAAAGGCATCAGAAGAAAAAGCTTTTACTAATTCAAGATGGAGCGTGGGATAGACTGCACAATTAAATAATGTAATCTATATTTTTTCACCAGTTTTTAAAAACAGAGCTCCAACTAAGTCAATTCCTACAACTTCAAATATCACGCAATCAATCACTCTGTCTGGTAAAAGTGATGGTCCGCTTGACAATGATTTCACTTTAAAAGGAGAATATGCAACCCATTTATTTAAAATACTCTTAGTAGTTTTTCTAGCTCTAATAATCCAGAATCTTTCTCTAGTTAATGATTGCATTATTTGGAATCCAGCATGACAGTTCTTTTTGTGTATAGATCTAATCAGAAGTTTTGTAAATTCTTATTTATCAGGTAACAATATAGGATACAAAAAACAACTTTCATCATTTCGTACAGTTATTTTAGATTTTACTCTTAAATCATATCATCTATATTAATAAAAGAAAGAGTTTGTGTGTTTCAGCTCTTCCAGCGAAATTAAGCAACCCAGAAGTATGAAACTTGGCATGTACAACCTATAGGTCGTTATGCTATTAACCTCAAAGAGTTTTTTTTTCGAAATTCGCTTTAGATTTTTTTAAAATTCAATTTTTAAGCAATTTTTCAGCTAAATCTCTATTAATCAGATAAAAGTTTATGTGTTTCAGCTGTGTGTTCCGGCCAAATTCAGCAACTCAGAAGTGTGAAACTTGGCATGTAGAAGCTATATCTTGTTATGCTATTAACCTCGAAGAGTTTTTTTCGAAATTTGCTTTAGATTTTTTTAAAATTCAATTTTTAAGCGATTTTTCAGCTAAATCTGTACTAATCAGTGAAAAGTTTGTGTGTTTCAGCTGTTCCGGCAAAATTCAGCAACTCAGAAGTGTAAAACTTGGCACATAGAAGCTATAGGTCGTTATGCTATTAACCTCGAAGAGTTTTTTTCGAAATTCACTTTAGATATTTTTAAAATTCAATTTTTATGCGATTTTTCAGTTAAATGGAGATATGACGTCATCAGCCATGCCAAGTCTTAATTTTGCGAAAATTAATGTTTCGAGCAGTTTTGGGAGGGGGGGGGATTTTAACACATTATATAGTAAATATACTTATTTATGGTTGTATTTATTCGTTTTTTTAACTCTTAGTGGTGGAATTACATTTGCTTTTCGAAAAAATCATCCTAAAAAATGTTTTTTTCTAAATTTTATTTTTCCGATTGGCAACACTAATTTGATAACAGTAAATAACAGTTGGAAAATTCATGGGTTTTCCAGCTAAGCCTATTATGTAATTTTTTCAATAACTAAATTAAATTCGTTTAGTATAAACTTTTGTTTTGCGAAAATTTTGAATGATTATATTCCGAACCATTTCTGAGTTTAGATTTAATTTTGTCGTTTCTTTTTCAGCTTAAAAATTTCTCATTTGTGTGTTGTGAATTGTATTTCTATTGTAATTTCTGTTTTGTTTAAGGCAGTGTCACATTTATTATTCTTTTTTCATTTTTACCTATACATGTATTCATTTGATTTTTCTGTATTGTTTCTGGTTTTAGATTTAACTTTGTCATTTATCTTCCAGAATTTCTGATTTTTTTTTTTTTTTTTTTGTGGTCAGAGTTTTCTGTTATAACTTTTTTTTACAGTAATTCTAAATTGAATTGGTTTAATATGCATTTTTATGGTTTTCAGTTGTTAATGTTGATTGTTTAGATGTTTGTTTAAGTGTTGCAATTACTATTTTAGGTTAAGTACCACGTTTATTTTATGAACTACCTTTGGAGGTTGTTGTTATTTTCAATTGTTAATGTTGAATGTTAATATGTTGTTGTAAACAATGACCTAAGTGTACGAGCTGTTGAATTTTAGGTATTATACATTCCCTTGCCAAGTTGTTCCAAATGACGGTGATGGCTCCTGTTTCTTCAGTTCAATTTCTTACTTGTTGCGTGCAATCCAGTTTTATTGTTCGACATGCTGTTCATTTATTATCAGCAACTGGAATAGATTTAAGGTATTTATACTTGATCATGGATTGAACAACTACTCATCTGGCGAAGCGTATCGTGTAGCTGAACAGTGGGACGTTAATATTCACTCACTGGCGAAGCGTATAAAACTGCCTTGTTGAACCCTATGACTTACTGCTCCGCTTCTGAGTTACAGGCGGTCTGAACTCTCTTCTTTCCGTTTCCAGATTTTTCATAATGGATATCTCTTTGCCGTATTTGGGGAGCATTTTCAAACTGTTAAAAACATGAGATTCAGTGGCAAAAACTTGGAGTGGTGGACACTTTGATGCCTATGTGTTTGTTTCTTCTTATAATGAAGAATCGAAATTTTTGAAAGCAACATTTAAGTCATCAGAAATTCTTAAGCTATGAAAGAAATGACTATATTAAATCTAAAACCAGAGACAGTACAGAAGAATCAAATGTAGACAAAAAAGGTCAAAATGAAAATAGAATAATAAACCTGACACAGCCTTAAACCAAAATAGGTATTGCAATATGAATACAATTGACTACGTACAAAATAAATCAAAAATTTTTAAGCTGAAAAAAACTGACAGAATTAAATCTAAACCCAGAAATGGTTCGGAATAATCATACAAAATATAAGCAAAACAATGTATATTAAACTAATTTAGATATTGAAAAAATATATAACAGGTTTATCTGGAAGACCGATGCATCTTCCTATCAGAATACAGTCTTAACCGTTTGGATCCTAAGCAGCAACAACAAAAACTTAAACTGAAATTAGTGATATTATCAATCTACGGTTGTACTTAGGCTATGTGTAGCGTGAAACTAAGTCATCACCTGAATATCAGTACATTTCAGTGATACTTCTTACTTCCAACTGCAAAGCATGACCATTTGGTAAAAAAAGTAAGTATTTATGTATTATTGCAACCTATGATGGCATTATATGAAACGAAGCACATGGTTGCCAATTCAGTGCGGACAACACATAGGAAATCGCAGTTGTCAACTTGACGAGTTATTAATAGAATTGGCGATTGTCGCAATAATACATAAGTACCAAAAAATCTTCCTATGATATTTCAGTTCTTACATATTATCGCAATCTATTAGAGACATTACATGACACAAAACACATAATTGCCAATTTACGCGTACAACACATGTGAAATCAGCGTTGCCAGCTTGGTGAGTAATTTTGAACAGTGGCATTGGTCAATAAAATCTTAAGTTCCTACATTTCCTTCTGTTGAAAAAAGGTACTGTTTTTCCTGATACTAATGTATTAGAGTCACCACAGTCAAACTGGCTCTTTTTTCACCAAAATTTGATTTTTTTTCCATATAAGACGCATAAGAATCTATTATTTTGATATCGTGGTGCAAATTTGGCTGCGATGACGCCAATACATAAGTACCCTTTTCCTTTATTGGCAGATTCCACGTTTTTACATTGTAACAAAAAAGTAGAAAAATGCAACTGAAGAAAATGGCACTCAATTCAAACTAATTGAGATTAACAAATTGTCAATATTGATTTTAAGTTAGAATATTTATTCATGTATAAGATTTTGCTTATGGTAGTTTCATCAAATCTTAATTTATTTATTTAAAGTAGCTTTTGGTTTGAACTAATATTATAATTTCTATACTATATGTAAGGTTACTTTTATATTTATTTGTTTCTTTTATTTCAATTTTAAACATTTAAGATTTTCTGTTATGTGTTTTTTTTTTGTTCAAAACTGTTTATGGCAATTTTATCAAAATTAATGCTTACTTTTTCTGTTTTAGATAACGTTTTAATTTAAATTGTGATGTTATAATTCCTATTTCAGTGTCGCAGTTTTATTTTTTCTGAAGTATCCTTTTTTTTTGCGTATCATTGTTGGTACAGTAATTATGTGATACAAAGACTCAAAAATCTATTTTTCAGCCGAACAATAATTTGTGAGGCTTTTTGTAAACAGAATCTTTGATCGTGATTACCTGTTCATGACACAAATATCAAAGGGGTTTTTTTTTACAATAAATGAAACTATACACCTTCACTTCTCACCAGATTTTTTTTTTTTTTTTTTTGTCATAGGAAATGACACTGAATTCAAATTAATTGCTATTAACATCTTGGTAATATCGTGAAGATAATGCTTCCTATTTATGAGAAACCAGAATGTACCATGTTTTTTTTGCGTGTCACTGTTTTTTGCCTTATGATCCCTATGGCCGATAAGAATTCCTCTTTGTTCCAAATAAAAAAAAAAAAATCATAATTTTTTTTAAACAAAAAACTATTTGCTGAAACTATGATAAGGTGACCTTGAAATAATATTTTCATATTTTCTTTTGAATTCCATTTTGACTAGATTTTTCGTCATGACTTAACTTTGCTTCTGGCAATCTTGCAAATCAGAAAACTGTTTCATTTGTGATCGTAAAAATTCTTGCATAGAAAAAGGATGCACCTTGAAAAGATTTTCTCATATTTCCCTCTGGATTTCTTTAAAATTCAGTGTTGAAATGATTTTACGTCTCATGCTATCATGGTTTAACGTTGCTTCTGATTATTTGTTCCTCACATAGTTTCTTGGAGATCATATGCATATTTTATTTTATACTGTCCATATAGGATATATATATTTCAATTATTATTATTATAGTTATTTATCATTGTATGTACTCATTCTTTTGCTCTTTGCAATCAAATAATAATTTTTAATAGCAATGTTGCCAAAAAGTATTGTTTCAATAATTAATTTTTTAGCAACATGGTTTATTATTTGTTTCATTCAGTACTGTTGTTTGTTCTGAGCTATTTCAACGGGGACCTGTTTTAGGTAGATTTTGATTTTAGTTCATACTAATTAAACGTTTTTAGTATTTAATTACATCTAATACTGTATGTTAGATGTATTACAGAGATGTTAGATAGTATTATATGAGGTATGGGTGCAGTGCTAATTTAATTTTTTTTCAGTTGAAGGCTTCCTAATATTTCTTATTTATGATAGCTTTTGGTGAATCAGTTTATCAATAATTTTTTCTTTCGGTTCATCTATTGCAGGTTATTCCACCCATAGTTTCCATAGCAGAAACTCACTTCTGCTATCACTTTTTTGTAATAATTTTTATTTATATTTGCATTCATTCATGTCTATTAACTCTTTAGCTTGATAATTTTCTCTCTTACATTGAAATATTTGTTTTATATTTTTGTTTTCAGTTATACTGCTTTTTATATACACACAGGGTTTTATCCACACTAAAAAATATTATAATTCTATAACAGATGAATTTTTGTTTTTAAAACTTAACCCGTGCGAAGAACGGACATTTCAGCTAGTTATCAATAAAGGTAACAAATTTTAAAGATTCAACATAAGGTAAATAATATGTCTGAGTTAAAAGAATAACTTGTTTCTCAGAATTTACAATTTCAGCTACTGAAAGTTAATGTTTCTTACATTTGTTATAGTCTTTGCAACAATTATTTACAAATCTTAAAACCCATGCAAATACTCTAATCATTTTATCATAATCAGACACATTACATATAAGCAAGGAGGGGTTGGGGGCATCGTTTGCTAGATCAACATTCGCATTTCTAATTTTCTTTCGCTCCGCGTTCACATCTTGAGGCTCGCAACTGATTTCACCATCTGGCTAATATTCCGAATTATGTTTCAACCAGGAAGGCCCCTACCACCATCTAGAATTAAGCATTTGTCGCGGAGTACAACCACGAGATAGTAAATGCCCGATATTCATGTTTCCTGGAACTTACTTCCATGATTGAATTTGAGTCAATTGTCTAATTTCCTTTGCCCTATTAGCTACAAAAATTGACCAATTTCCATATTCCTTAATCCACCAAAATGCAGTTGTGGAATTGGACCAAAGAGTAACTTTCAGGTCCGGCACATTAAGCGCTTTCAAAATAGATTTTACAAGTCGATCACCAATACAACAAGCCATTAGTTCTAAACGCGGTATACTCAAAGGTTTGAGAGGAGCGACGCTAGACTTCGCTCTAACGAGAATTACGCTAACTCTAGAATCAACTATTGATCGAGCAAAGACGCATATGACCCTTTGCTTGCATCAACAAATACATACAATTCAGTTTTAAAAAAATCCATTTTCATACAACGTGGCACAAATACATCTTTCACACAAAATTTGAATTTCAATAAACCATTTCATAAATTTATTTACAACATTCTGAGGCAATTCCTAAACCCATGCAAGTTTCATTTTCCATATTTCCTGCAATAATAACTTGGGGAGCAATGTAGACTGCGCCAATATCTTAATGGGATCGAAAACTTTCTATACAGTAAACAAAACTAATCGTTTGATGATTTTCGTTTCGCACGTTGATGATTCGAAATTTGTGCAGCCTTTAAAAACATCATTATCCAAGTCCAGATGATACCCAAAATAAAAGTTTCGCCTGAGTATTTATCAAAAACTTCTACTTGCCACATTGCTCTCAAAAATACGTAAATTAAAACATCCTTCCGACATAATTAATTGTCTTCTAAGAAATATCTCTATTTCATCAACACTGAAAACACCAAATACATAATTATCTACATAAAAAGAAGATTTTAACTTTTGTACAACTTCCTTAGATTGAGGACTACAGTTTTCTAAAAGATGCATAATAGATTCAATTAGTAAAGGCTGCAAGACACCCCAAATACAACTCGACAATGTCTGTACACTAATTGTTTTTCATTGCATGGGGGGAAAAATCTGAGATAATCTCCATCTTTCGGTGCAACAGATAGCATCCAAAAAACTTTTTCAATATCGGCCACAATTCTGATTGGATAAATTCTAAAACGATCTAAAATGTCAGGTATTAGTTCAATAAGGTTCATGCCTTTACATAAACAGCCGTTCAAAGATGGTTTCCCTTTTTCACGGGTGGGAGCGTCAAATACTGGATGAATTTTCTCTCTCGTTGTCGTACTAATTTAATCACAGGCCTATGAGGTAAATAATGACATTCATTGTTCAATTCTACTTCCGGCACACTTTTAATGATATTTAAATCTTCCCACTCCCTAAACACACTTTTATAATCATCACAAAATTTACCGTTTCTTAATTTATTCATCATCCGTAAATGCCTTTTCCACGTTAGTTCTTTGTTACTGGGCAAAGTCTCAGTTACATTTCCTTGGGAGTATCACTTCATATCTCCCATCGGGAACAATTTTAATTTTATTCTTAAAATCGGCTAAATCAAAAAAATTTCTCGCATTTTCATCATATAAGGGATCAATTATTCCTAAAACATCTAGTTCCCATAATTATTTAACACTAACATTATTTACATGCAACGACGATGTCCTTAACATCGCGATTTCAACGTTTGAACTTTATTTTCCAATTACCGTCTATTCTAGTTTAAATTCAGTAGCTGTTAAGCCAGAATCTAATTCAATCAAATTCCCAGTTAATAATTTTCCGATTTATCAACCCCAATCAAAAGCCCAATTTTAGTTTCTTTACAATTTTAATCCAATAAAATAATTTCTTTATTTTTTTACCCATTTAGAATATGCTTATCTTTAATATTAGAAATAAATCCACATATTTTCTTTTCCAAAAGCGCTTCAAAACTACATATATAAGAGTTTTTTATACCCCTAACCTCAATAGAAAAAACACTGTGATGTTTAGGTTTCGTTTTCATCCCCCCTGAACCGAGAATGAATTATAGTATCTTCTCTCTCTCTCTCTCTGAGTAGAGTGGCCTCCAAAATATTACTTACACTTTCGCCGATATAGCTTTTTTCACTAGCGGAATTAATGAGAACTCGAACGTTCTTTTCCTGTCCTTTGTTTGGAAAGGAAACGCAGAGAGTTTGAGAGTAAATACTTTCATTTCTGTTGCAATTACTAGAAAGAGAATTCTCAATTTTTATGGACACATTTTTTTAACCTAACTTTTACCTAATGGACACAATTTCAGAATGGGAATAATTGCATTTAAAATGATTAATGTTAGTTTTAACATCGAAATTTTTCTTAAATGTCTAGATCTATTTAAACATACAAAACAAGCGCCTTTTCTTAATAATAACCAGTTGGGAAATAATGTTAAGAAAGATATAATAATAATAAAAATATAAGAAAAAGAATTAATATTTAGTAAAATATGTAATAAAATTTTTTTATTGCGTGAAAAAAAGATGCTATGGAGGATTCTATGAGTTTAGGAGAATTTTCCTAGTCCTACTAGTTTTATTATGAGCATCATATGGAATTAAGTTTAATATATTGCTATTATTTGTATTAGGAAGGGAATTATAAAGAAATTTGCAGCTATTTTTTGAATATGTTCTTTGAAACTAAGAGCTTTTCTGATATGATCGTTTCGCATATATCTGGTGGCTTTAGTTATCATGCGAATGTAGGAATTTTGAACTGTATCTAATATTTTGATATTGCTGTTAGCAGCATATCCCGAAACTGGACAAGCATAGGCAATTATGGGACGCATAACGGCTGTATAGAGAAGCCAGGGACGTCTTAAGGCATGGGCCAACTGGGCCCGGGCCTCGCCTTTGAGGGGGACCTCGTCTCATTCCCAATAACATCAGGATCAAAATAATTTTAATCGTCAAATGTTATTCCCAGACATGACTGGCTGAAGACAATTAGTTACTTCTGCATTAAATATTCCCATTTAAAACATTTGTTGAAAATCATAGAAAATATTTGTTTTATTTCTAAAGCGAGATGTGTTCAATTTATTGATAAAAATACTGCTGTGAGGAGGACAGTAACAGACACTTCTTCCACTGACTTTTTATTTATTTACCCATGTGAGTTAAGGATCCCTCATGAATGGACAAGAGATACACTTACCCCTCCCAAAGAAGGGACACAACACATTCACTATTTTATGATAGGCGTCAGGGCTAATAAAAAGAGGGTTGAAATGACCCTGAACCCTGAAGGAAATCACATTTTTCCGAAGGAACGAGTGCCCTGTGCAGTTATAAATCGATTATTCCTTCACTTAAATTTTTTGAAACAACAAAAGGTAATTATGTCTTAATTTTTGAATAGTATTTCTTTGTGATTTAAAATAGTATACAGATATTTATATCGTATTAAAAAAAAGTGAAATAATGTGTAATTGTGTTTTACAGGGAGAGTTATAAAAATAATATCCAATTATAAAAAAAATCTGCTTTTTTTTGTAAATTTTCTCTTTTTTACTGAACAACATGAAATAATCTCTTAACTGTTTATAAAATGATATATAAATGCATATTTCAATGTGCTCTTAGAATATTACATTCATTAACATGCATAAGTGTGTGCATCCTTCATTTTGAATGCACAGTGGTATAAAAGAGTTTTCCATGTGTATTGTAATTCAAAGAAGCGTTTTTATTTGCTTCTATTTTACTTTTTTCGTTATTTCACTTTTTTAAAAATTCAAATGACTTAATAATTTTTAATTATTATTGAAACCCGAATATAAAAAGAACATTTATAACACGAATATCTTAATTTGTATTACAATCAACAATCCGTATTAATTTAAAATAAAATGAGAATCCCATAGAACGATTTGATAATCACATAAATGCAGTACAATAATTTAATGCTTTTAGAGTAAACATCAAAAATGTAGAAAAGCTCATCCAACACAGTATAAAATAAGAGATGTGTAGTGTATAAGATTCCTCACTAGAAATTTTCTATTTACATGTGTATATTTAATCAGATTTTCCTGCAAAATTTATTATGTATACTTTAATTTTAGTTTTCTTATACTTTAAAACTTGTAATACTTTATCACATATTAGTATAAAATACATTTCATGAAAAAATTGCTTACATAAATCTAATTCTCCTAAATAATAATTTATGTAACAAACTCAGTAACTCAGTGGCGACACAGCCCATGAGAGTTAAATCCTACTGTGCCCATACTAGTACACGTGACCTTGGGCCCAGAGGTGCATGAGCAAATGTTCCGATCAGGTGGTCAGTCTGACACGAAACTCCCTGTGTTAAGTTCCCAAGCAAGCTCCACAAGCAAGCTTGGTACTCTTTTATCGACCCACTGAAGGGATGGAAGGCCGAGTCGACCTTGCTCAGCCCGAGGTTTGGACAGTGCTTCGGACTTGTGGTGTGGAAGCGCGATGCAGTACCACGCAGCCATTGGGCTTCAATTTATGTAATAATGTTCTTTAATTTTTGGAATATATTACTTCCTTTTTATCATAATTCCTTGTTTTGTTTTTTATAAGCATAATGATAAGGATATATATCTCGTGTAGTTACAAACATATATTTCTCTGAGGACTTTTAAGATATTCCACAAATATTATGTAAGGCAATATAATACAGAAACTTAAAACTTTTTCTGCATGCCGATTCCCTTTGAAATGGTTTATTCAATATTTTCTTAGATAGATTTTACATTCGCAATTTAAAAAAATGTATAAATAAGAAGCGATTTATGGGAATCTAATAATTAACTGTAAGTGATAAAACTAATATTGAATATATATTAGTATCTAGTAAATATGTATATCTACATTTTAATAATTTGAAATATAATATTTTATACATTAATAATAGTGATGAAAAAAATCATAATATGGAAAAAAGCAAAATTTTGTACAAGAAGTAATAATTTAATTGAAGCTTTAATCTTTCTATCTACGAAAGAGTTAAAGAAATTCTTTAAAAAATTCGATCTTATCACTTTCGGAAATTTTACAAAAACGAGAGTTATATATAACTCTCATTGCATACGCCTTTTTATTTACAAACTTGTGAGTGAGTTCCCCCCCCCCTGAACAGAATAAAAAATAAATAAATGAAAAGCGAAATGCTACACACAGTTATGTGTATACTGTGTTAGATATGGCATAAAATGAATTCTAGAACATTGTATTTATTTATTTTTTGTTCTTTGTAGCAGAATAACAATTCTTTTTTCGAATAACTCGTCCCCAAAATGAGTTATTCAGAAAAACCTTCTAAATTCTTATCTTCGTATAAACCTTCTCTATTTTTAGGATATTAATAAAAGGAGAGCCATCATTTATTAAATTATTCATAATTTTTCTGTACAGCACTTAGTACCAGTTTAAAAGTGGATTCCAAGCTAACTAGATAAATTTTGATCCCTTTATTTTAAAACTTGACTCATACGGACAATGGGTACTCTAGTTAGCATTGAGATAAAAACTTTAAGACTCCCGTTGACATGATTCCAGGAAATCCTGAGTGTAATATAAATTCTATGGAGCTTCTTACTTTTCTGTTTACATCTGGGTATTTATTTTAATTGCATGGAATAAAACTCACTTGAAAGAGCGAAAAAGAAATTAATATTTCTTGGTTTTTGATTTTTTAAAAAAAATTGCAAGTATTTTTAAATATTTATTAAAGCTCTAAATATTCATATCGCGCGCATTAAAACGATCATAAAAATATTTTCAGTCATTGGATAATAAAATAAAACCAAAGAATTTATGCTCTTTTATGCATGAACTTTAACATTTTTAAATTCCTTTACTTGCAAGTTACTAAAAAAAAGTCAGCACTGCACAGTTGTAAAGAGGGGGTCTTTTCTCTTTTTTTTAAGAAAAGATACATAAAATTCCTACCTATGTCTCATTGATGAACGGTGATTTATGACTGCTTCCGTGGATTTTGAACCAGAAATGTAGTTTTCTCAAAGTCGTTGAGTGTTCGAGTGAAAAAAAAAAATAATTTACAATCACGTCGCACTTTAGCAAGCTGGAGGCTGCATTTAAAAATTACTACAAATACGTTTTCTAAAATAAGCTACTACCTGTTTTTTTTTTTTAATTCCATCTTGTTAAAAATATTTATGTTTCTTGTTTTGCATTATTTTCTTGATTTGTTTTAATCACCATTTCATAATTACATAACTAAGAAATTTTTTTTTTGTTATTTAAACCTGTTTGTGTGTCTTTTGCTTTGATTATTAACGTCACACTTCAAACCAACGCGAGGGCTATTAGCGATGAACCTCGTAATTTTTAACCACTCTTCAAGCGACCAGGGCGTCACTTGAGCTTGAAACAAACTTTCGAAGATTGAACCTCTACTGATTCAGCGTGCACGAGCTCCTTTACATGATGGGTATTAGGCGCCACGAGGATTCAATCCCACGATACGATAGAAAAAACGGTCACAAATTCGAGACCATAACCACTCAACTATCGCTTTCGATTTAAACTAAAAATATAGCCCTAATCTAGAATAGTGTATATATTTTTTAGGCTCAATAAATGTTAAGGGGGAAAAAAGACTTTATGCGAAGGAATTATATACCTTTTTCTTTACAGTAAACAACTATTAAAAAGGCATGATACATTAAAGTTTATAGATTTTGCAATTGTATTCTTAATAAATTGTTTGAAAGAAAGTTTTTGATGCAATATCTTATTGACATATATAACCACAAATTGTTCTGAGTCGTTTCTGCTTCTATTAAAATTTATATTTTTATGATAATTAATCTTTGCACAAAATTCGGAATGTTTCTTTTTTCGTACTCAATGAAAATATTTAATTAACACTGCAGATCTTTAATAAATGAAAGGATATAAAAAATGAAGTAGCCAAAACTGATCCTCAAATAAGAAAGCAGACTACATACTGAAACAGCGAGGAAAGCAGTTTCTTTGTAAAAACTTGTACGTGATGAGTGGTTTTCATGTACTTGAACGATTGGGGAGGGCAATAAAGAGGGGTCATAGAAACGGTGTTATAATTGTTGACCGTTAAGTAGTCATCAAACTGGACACCTTTCAATTGTGAAGGGCGTAGTAGAAGCATCGTTATATTTAGTTTTGAACAAAAATAACAGGGAATTGGGGGGTATTTGTGAATCGAGCACCGATTACTGTTGGGGAACAAACAGAACCCCCCCCCCTCCCTAAACGTTTGTAAAAGGAGATGTTTCTAACACTTCGAAGTCATTTTCTTTCATCATTCTTCTTATCTATCTGCTACTATTTGTGATGAATTCATTGAAGTCATGTCGTCAAAAGTCTTGGAAACCATCGTCACTGAAATACAGAAAGCTAAATATTATTCTATTTCCGATGATTCTATTCCAGATGTGACTCATGCTGACCAACTAACTTTTATTTTACGGTATGTCCAAAATGGTGCCCGCATTGAGAGATTTTTGCAATTTATTAATATTAATGCATACTGTAGAGTACTTGACGAATGTTGTGGTTTCGTTTTTGGAAAATAACAACATTTCCCTTGGTGATTGTAGAGGTCAATCATACCACAATGCCTCGAATATGTTTGGAAAACATTCAGAATTGCAAGCCTGGCTTCCAGAAAAAAATAAATACGCTATATACGTGCCATGTGTAGGACATTTTTTGAATTTAATTGGCGTTCACAAGCAGTAGAATCAACTGTAATTTTACAATTTACTTTGATTTTATCTAAAATCTTTATAATTTTTCCACATCGTCAACCCATCGTTGGAATATACTAACATTAAATTTGAGCTGTGATAGAAATCAAAATGTACCGAAAAAGCATTTCAAAAGCACGTTGGTTGCAATTAAAGCTTTAAGCTCCGGATATACATAAATTGTCACAAGCCTTGATTGTTTAATTAACTATGAATCACAGGCAGCAGACGCTCGACTTTCTGCTAAAACATTAAAAATTAAGATGTATGAATTAGAAACAATTTTTTTAACTATCCTTTGGAGTGACATTTTGATACGCATCGACAATGTAAATCTATTTCTCCAGAGTAAAAATATGGATTTATCGAAAGTTGTAAAATTACCAAAATCATTAATGATATATATAAAAGCTAAAAGAGACTCTTGAATATTATGAGTCAAAAGCCAAGGAAGTATCCTTTATAAAGAATATCAAAGTGTTCACAAACGTGTAAGACAACGGAGTGTTAGGGTAATTTTCCTTGAAGGAAATAGAGACACACTGACACAACGTTTGAAAACAGCCACAGCCAGAAATTTAAAATAGAAACTTTTTTACCAATAAACGACTCTCTAATTTGCAATATACAAACGCGTAGTAAAAATATGAGAAACTATTTGAAATGTTTGGATTTTTTGAAAATATTTCTAATTTAGATGAAACAGAAATTATATAGCGAGAAAATATCATAATTTTACGATAAAGACATTAATGGAGGGGAACTTAACTTGGAATGTCAACATCAGGTCATATTTGATCATTGATGGCGAAAAGATGAAGAAAAAGCAAAAAGAAGAATTGGGGAAAAGAAAGATTAATAAAAAATGTAATTCTACAAATGCAGATGAAGATCGATTGTTGTGGAATTGGGATCAACACACTCCTACATACATGTATACTGAAAGACTATTCACAGTGTTTCCCAATATTGAAATAATTATGAGAATTTTCTTATCAAGGATGATAACTAACGCGAGTGGTGAGCGTTCGTTTTCAAAACTCAAATGGGTCAAAAATGAATTGAGAAATCGTATGACTCAATTACGTTCGAATAAATTTAAGCTTGATATGTATAGAATATGAAATACTATTAACAATTGATTTTGAAGACCTAATTAATGATTTCACGCGCTTAAAATGTAGAAAACGAATTTTCACATAAAACCTCTTTTACTATGGATTACTTTCATTGAACAGTTCATGTATATACACCAAATTAGATGAAAAGATCGCAGGGGGGGGCCTATTTTTTTCATATGGACCCAGGGCCTCAAGAAGTCTTAAGACGTCCCTAGAGAAGCATTTTGTTTTCTATAACTCGGGATTGCTTCGCCCTTTTTATATACAGAACATAATGACGTCACAGAACTTTTTCACAGTTACACAAACGTGGCGCCATGCTGCCAGTCATTCACACAAATCATTTTTATTCACAACACTATTTCATCTGCTAGATCAAGGCCGTTTATATATCTTCTGACTCTCCATTGGTCAACATTATATCTCTAAATTTTTACAGTTTTCAATTAATAAAGTTTTAAGTGTATCTTTTAAGTCATTATATGGTAGAAAAATTTAAAATAATTACTGTTCTTACTCAATAAAAATCTACATTCCAAGGCATTAATTAATTGGTCATTTGCAAAAAAAATAAAACTCTATATTGAATTTTAATTTAGAATTCCCTACAGATCATCTCATGCATCATAATCAAAATTAATATTTCTTCCTCGAACTCTGTGCCGTTGTTGCGTTACCTCAAAATAAGCAGGGATATCAATCTCTTCGGCCAGCAATATGCATTTCATCGAAAGCTAAATCTAATTTAAAAAAAAATCGTTAAAATTTCTTATAGCAGATGGTAAATTATAGTCTTTTGTCTGCAATAACATGCTAATTGGATTAATGCATTTTAAAACTTTATACTAAATAATAATGGAGGATAGGAATTTGAATTTTTTACTGAGTTTAATAATCCAGAGGCCTCATCTTTAATAGAGTTGTCAATTTCAGTATTATTATAGACACTAAATAAAGCATCATATATACCTTAAAGTTGACTCCTTAACAGTTTAATTACTTTTATTCGGTTTTTCCAGTAAGGCCCGTTATATATTTTAATAATATGGCCCTTTTAAAAGTTGACGAAGAAAAAAAAATGTGTGTGTGTGCTTATGACCATACGATAGAAGGGATAACTTCTAATTTTGTAATGTTATTTCCGGGATTAGTTGGGTGAATAAAAAACAAGGGGATATTAGTATTGTCATATAAAAAATTATTTATTCATTATTATTATATATGGGAGAGAAAATATAGACATTTGTTTGTGTGTGTGCTTTCACTGTATAAAGAAAGACTCAAAATGTAAATTATACTATATGATGAAAACATTTCAGCATTTTCTTACATTCTTAAAAATTTTCACTCTATATATAAATGGCTTTTTTAAAAATAAAGAAAACTATGAGCTGTAATATATCAAAAAGTTGTCTTTCCGCAGATGCTCCATAAATTTAAAACTGGTCAATTCTGTCGTAGGTTTATTACAATTAATTATTACTGGCATTTGGTAATTTTAGCAATTTGTTTTTTTTTTTTTGCGTTTTTTGGCTTTTTGAAATGTAAAAGGGCTTTTTTAAAAATATTTCATGTGCAAAAAAGCAGAAAAATAGAATTTTTTAAAAAAAAAATTACGAAATTCGCATAAATTTTTTAAAGAAGTCTTACAATATTTAATCTCAGTCTAACTTGGCAGCGTTGAGAAAGATATACAATGTACCAATCTACTTGAAAAATAGTTGTAACTTT
>BMAO01005406.1:0-21692 GCA_019973975.1 Trichonephila clavata
TCTCCTTTATATATATAGATTACTAGCAGGTACACCCGTTCTTTATATGGGGGAATTGAAAACTTTAGCAATCGAAGTAGAAAAAGGGGAAAAATAATGGAGTAAAAAATTAATTAGTATTTTAAATAATTCTAAGTAAAGTACAAACTAAATTCTAACTAAAAAGCGATTTAGCAAAGAAAATTGTCAAGTAAAAAAAGCTAAATAACCAAGTATTTATCAGCATCATCTGCCAGTTAAAATATAAATATTATCTAAAATAAAAATCTAAATATCATCTTTAATGTCACCGTGGAAACGACAACATAAATAAACATGCGTGACAAATTTCAAGTGTGTAGGTTTTATAGAAGAGAAACTGTATTTTTAAAGTTTGTACTACCCATTTACTTCTTTCACGGGAGATAATTTCAGCACCCCCCCCCCTTCTTAGCAGATCTTTACTCAACAAAAGAAACATGCTTGCAACTTGCTCTAATAATTCGCAGGTTTTAATTTGTAATGTAGAGAGTAATTTTTTCTCCTCTATGTATATATATATGATTTCTCCTATATATGTATAACTTAAACTGATATGAACTCATAATTCGAATCTCCTTTATTTATAACATCTAATTCATAAATCCTAATACCCTATTTCGAAACCGTCTCTTTCTCAAGCATAGAAAACATATTGGTTTATTACAGATTCTTTAGACGTTGAAATTTGATAGTTTTTTAGCGATTCCAAGAAATATAGGATCTTAATGTCTTTCATGCGCTTTTAGTCATTTCTAAAAATAACTAGTTATTCCCTTCCCCTAGACACGTGACTGTACTTTTTACAATGTATTTTTCCGATTCTTTCCATGTATAAATACTTGCTATTTGAATAATGCCCCTCTCTCTTCTGTTATGTCTTTCATCATGTAATCGGCAGAAGCTTGGTTTGTGTTTTGTGTCTCTTGTCTGCTTCTGTTATGTGGAACGCTATGTGTTAAATGTACAATAAACTGATTTTAATATAGCAAAAGACTGCTTCGTCAATGCCATCAAAAATAAAACTCAATCAAAAATAGCGATCATATTAGAATACCATTCCAATGGCCATCGACTTGTTACATATATATACACTGGTGTGCAAAAATTAAGGACGAAGTCGAAAAATTAGTATATCAGCTGAACGAAGAGGCAGAGCGGACAGAAAGACCAATCAGGAGATTAAGTGAGGTGTGTACGGTAGCACATGCGCAGATATGCAGGTAGACGTAATGGGGGAGTGTCTGAGTAGTAAAGCATGTTGTCGGTGTAAGATTAGTATTTCTGGCAAAGAGATTGCACACCATATAGCAGTTAAAATCACACCGAGTGCTGCCTCAGCGAGAAATTGCGAATAATCAATCTGTTAGACGACATCTGGATGCTTTTACCCGAGGTCGAATCATTGGGAAGTTGGAGGAAGGTCGCAGTGTGACAAGAATGGCTGCAGAGTTCGGAATTGCTCACAGCATCGTTTCACGACTTTGGAGACAATTTCAAACTACAGGAACAGCTATCCGGGGATTCAGTAGTGGTCGTCCACGAGGAACCACATCCGCAGATGACCGGTATATTGCCTTACAGGCCAGAAGAAACAGGCGGCAGACAGCGGGAGAAATCGCTAGACACGACACAGGCGACTGGACGACCGATATCGCGTTTTACCGTGGCCAGAAGACTGCACGATGGTGGTCTGTTTGCACGACGCCCTGTACGGTGTGTACCTCTAACGTCTGCCCATCGGAGAAGGCGTTCTCTGTGGTGCCGGGAATACCGGAATTGAGAGGACAATGAATGGGACGAGTAAGTACTCTTTACAGATGAGAGCAGATTCAGTCTGAGTAGCGATTCTCATCGCATACTCATCTGGAGAGAGCGGGAAGCCGCAATCATCCCTCGAACATCATTGAAAGGGACAGGTATGGAGGTGGCGGTGTTCTCGTTTGGGGAGGCATCATGCTTGTAGTCGTACAGACCTTCACATCTTCGACGCAGGTTCAGTCAACGGACCCGTTATTGTAACGAGATTCTTCTTCCATATGTGCGTCTTTTTAGAGGCGCTATGGGTCCGCAGTTCCTTTTCATGGACGACAATGCACCATGTCATCACACAGTAGCTGCCGAACAGCTCTTAGAGAATGAGGATATTGAACGTATGGATTGGCCGGCATGATCTCCGGATCTCAATCCCATCGAGCATGTATGGGATTTTCTAGGCAGACGCTTGCAGCTCGTACCTTACCACCAGTAACGATTCCGGAGCTTCGATTGGCGCTGCAAGACGAATGGGCAGTAATGCCTCAACAACTCATTGACACCCTCATTCTCAGCATGGGCAGACGCTGTGAAACCTGCCTAGCAGTCAGGGGAGATCATATCCCCTACTAAAGACCGGATATTTCTTGCTGGACACCCATCACAGGGATGTTTCGGCCTTCAGTCGCATTGCGCTCCATGCTACTTTTTCAATAAAGCTTCTTTTTATCCCTCTGATTTCTCTTTTAGTAAGTGTTGCTTACATTACTCATGTCCTTACGTATTGGGGATCTTACGGTATTAAATGTGTTGATTTGGAATGCTTTGTACAAAGTTATATTGAAAAAACCGTCTCGTCCTTAATTTTGCACACCACAGTGTATATATATATATATATATAATATGTATATATATAAATATGTACAAAATATACAAAAATATTTATAACCTAAGATAACTATAGTCATGATAGAATAGTCTTAGCCACAGAAGGACTTGAGCAAACTCCTGGCCTCATGATGATTTCTCCTATATATATATAGGAGAAATCATCATGATTTATAGATGGTGGGAGAATCTATTTTTTATTAAATTGATTCCTTGGCTAATATAATTGTTATATTGAATTGCTGGCCAACAGAACATGCGTATACCTAATATATTAATGTATGGTATCTCTGATAATACAGCATTTTTAAAACACATCTGATATGATGTAAAAGATGAATGATAAAACGTGGGCATTCACTATTTATAACACAGTTTTTCGTCAACGACAGTACAACATAGTAGGGTGGATCGATTTTTTTTCAGGATTTCAAAAATTAAATATGCGGAAAAGATGTTCTGTGGTAAATGGAAGAAGGAGAAAGTATAATGATAAATTCTACTATCGAAATGGCAGTGCACGAAAAAGTTCGGATAGGACTGATTGGATGGTGCGGAGAGAGAACGCTGGGTTATGTGGAATGTGTAATGAAGTACATTGTACTATACACTACTTTTTTTTTATAACTGATCCTTGTTTTTAGCTATTTATATTGTAGAAAATAATTTAATTTTTAGCCTTAAACCATCTTTCCAAAATTTAGTCTTTTTCCATGTTTTTTTTTTTTAACTCAACTTTTTGTGGCAACATTAAATGCTGAAAGAATTTTTTTAAAATTATTTATCTCCTTTTCTCCATTCCATAGAATATCTTTTCCGCATAGGTAGGTTCTTATTAATTATGATTTTTCTCCATATAGCCGTAATCCACTCAACTACAGATAAGGAAGACCGACGAATCGCTATCTATATTTTCCTTGCCTTCCCGGTACGGTAATGGCTAATACTTTAAAAGGATCAGGACACCGAAGTGGGTCAAGTGTGGTTTATAAAGTGTTGACTGACTGTGTGTCGGTTTTCTGAACCCCCTACATCGACGTTAAAATCAGAACTTCATATCAAGAAGGGTATGATAGGTACTTGTTGGTAGGTGCAAGAAGGGTACTTGCTGATATGTAGTGATATGTGCAAGATTATAAATCACTGAGAGGTGTGATCACAAACCATTACAACGCTACTATCTACTGTCTTCAGTTATTTAGGCTGCATCATCAATCGGCATGGTGTTATCTTCCACCATGATAACATGAGGTCCACTCGTCAAAAGATAATGATGTTTGGTCGGGGAATTTTATCCCTTCCTCGTTATAACCTGACTCGGCGGGTGTTCACTTCATTTCTTGCTGCTGAAAAATCTTGTATGATGTAAAACTGTCATCCAGGACTTTTCATTTTAAACCACAAGACTTTTGCTATCGTGGGTTTAATGATTGACATGCATATGTACATTTTGTGTTTCTTTCTACTTTATCATTCAAAAAGATAATGGGTAAAATTTTTGAACCTAATGTGGCAGTGCTTCTCAAACTTTCAATATTTCCCGACTCAGTATTCAATTATATTTTCATAACATCCCTCCCCCTTCCATACGATAACAATGTATTGAATTCAATTTTACTATACTTTGATACTTTGATGCTAAAGCTACGATACGACTTTAACCACTTAATTACCACCCTCGTATACAATCATCTCGCTAAGCCAAAGCGTAAATTACCTCAGACACATATATATACGTCTTTCCGAAGTACAATCTTTTCTGTGCACTGCTGCATAAAATAATTTCGAAGGCTTTGGAATGCAATAAAAAGACCTTGATAGTGTTTGCAAGGGATTTACTTATACATTTTAGAGGATTTGCTTATTTATTCCCCCCATACATTACATACACACGCCTTTGTGAAAATGGTGGCATTAGAGAGCGAATCACGATTCTTTTAATCGGCAGTAAAGAATTAATTATAAACTGTGCAAATTATCAAGATAAATGGTATTTTTGTATATAATCTATATATTATAAAGGAGAAAAGTGACTCACTGACTGACTGACTAATCACGGTATCTCCGGAACTATTCAACTTACAGACTTGAAATTTGGAGTAGAGATCCTTTCATGGAGTAGAGATCCGCCTAAGAACGGATTTTGCGAAATTCGAACCACGGGACGTTATAAGTAATTGTTTCCATTTTGAAACTACTTGACGTCCAATCTTGAAATTGGGTAAGCAGATTCCTTTCATAGAGTAGAGATCCACTACAATATGAGTTTGGTGAAAATCTATCCCCAAGGGGCGTTGCGGGGCGTTATAGATAATTATTTCCATTTTTAAACTATTAGACGCAGTCTTTATATTTGATAAATAGATTCCTTTCATAGAGTAGAGATCAGATACAAGATGGTTTTGAGAAAGTAACCCTAAGTGGCGTTGCGGGGGGGGGGGGTTAAGGGGCGTAATAGATAAATATTTTCGTTTTTAAACTACTTGACCATTTGCTTGAAAATTGGTAGACATGTTTCTTCATAGAGTAAATATCCACTACAAAATGGGTTTGGGGAAAAATGACCACCAAGGGGTTAAGGGGAGATACAAATAATTATTCCGATTTTAAAGTATTAGATGCACAGTCTTGAAATTTGGTAAGCAAATTCCTCTCATAGAATAGAGATACTCCACAAAATGCGTTTCATGAAAATCGACTCCAAGTGGCGTTGAGGGGCGTAAGGGGCGTATATTTTTCAATACACAATCGAATTCTTAATGCAGGTCTTAAATATGAATAATTTATACATATATATAACCAGCAAAAAATTTATAAAACATCATGAAATACCCAGCGAAGCGTTCGGGTAACAGCTATTTTTATATATGACAAGCACACATGGTGTCATGATAATTATTAAACTTATTCTTAAATTAGTATTGTTAAATTAGTTAAAAAATACATTGGTCAGTACTGATACATTTATAAATGTATTTGTTTTTTTTCTTCAATATGCTCACGCCCCCTTATGGGTGCGCGCCCCACAGTTTGAGAAACGCTGACTTAATGGAATGCTTATCTTAAGGGTGCAGTAAGCCCTTCAAGTGTTTCAATAAAATGTATGCAGTCTTGAAATATTTACAATGACCGCAATGTTTGTTCTTTTTTGGGGAGTGACGGTTTAAGACAATTATTGAAATCGGACAAAATTTGAGCAAATAAATTTTATTCTTAAGCCCTATTGAAATACTGAGAATATAAGTTAAGAAAAAGGCAGTTTAGAAAGAATTTCAATGAGATGCATCACGAGTCTCACAATTGCTCGTTTGCTCGATAAATTTGAGGAAGAAGACACTGTTAAAAATTATCCAAAAAACACCATTTGGAAGACCGCAATCACCCCCCCCCCTCGAGGAAAACAGAAGTAACTGAAAGGTTTCGTCAATCATCTAAAAATTTATTCGGCGAAGCGGCTCGCAAGACAAGAACTCTAAAATGGAGCACTTATCACATTTTAAAGCGTAGTCAATGGAAAAGTTTTATTTCTGGATTGGTCGCTCTCATTGAAGATGACCATGACCGGAGAATCGAATTTTTTGTGGGGCACCCAAATGCCAATTGAAAGGATTTGGAACGTTTCGAATTCCATCAGTCAGTGTTACTAGCTGTGCCTGGGTCCCGATGATCGACAATTTGAACACTTTCGTTAAATAGTTGGTTCCTACATTGTTTACATTGTTCTGAATTTTGGAACTTTTTGTATCGTATTAATTATTAGTATCATAATAATTCAAAGAGAAACTATATACATTTTATTGAGACTCTATGTATATAATTCTGATATTAGATACATTTTTTTAGACTCTAGGTAAACTCCTTGCGTGCCGACAAGTATAATACAAGGCTTACAAACTTAAGTCAATACTCACTCAATAATTGTAGGAATTTTCAAGTAGAAGGATGGGACGGATCTATACGCGAATTTCTCATCAATACTCTTGGTAAACTTTGGGAATAGCATTCGCGTTAATTCACAACCATCCTTTTCAAGAAGAAACCCTGATATGGAGATTAGTTTGACTATATAAAGTCAGGCTTTTGTAATTGCAAAATACACTCATGTCCATAAATTAAGATAATTCAGAATCACACAGAATTTGAACTCTAAATAAAAATTTCACCTGTAGAATTATCACACACATCTTGAAGAAGAATTTGCAAATTACAGGAAACCACCAGATGGCGTGGATAGTACGTCACAATGACGAGAGTGTAAGAGAGGGGTATATAAGGAATGGTGGCAAAGAAGTAAAATTGTTCACAAGCGCTTTAAAAGCCTTTCAGTGCAATAAACGCATAGTTATGGCACAAAGGAAGCATTGGGAGGATTTTTACTTGGTAGAATTATCGGACGACTGGAATGTGGACGTACCCAGCTGGATGTATCTGAGGAACTTGGAATCGCCCAGAGTGTCATCTGCAGGCTTTGGCAACGATTCCAAGATGATGGTAATGTGAGTAGATGTTACAGCACAGGTCGCCCCCGAGTTACAACGCCGAATGATGACCGGTATTTGGCAGTTACTGCCAAAGAAACAGACGGAGCACAGCATCAGACCTATCTCGTCAGCTCTCTTCAGCTACCGGTACGACAGTTTCAAGGCAGACCGTGTACAGACGCTTAGAGCACATTGGTCTATATGCTCGTAGGCTGTCAAATGTGTTCTTCTTACCGCAACTCACTGTCACCTGCGATTAGCCTGGAGTAGAGAGCATGCATTGTGGAACCGCAACACTTGTCTTGTGTGATGTTTCCGTCGAGTCCAGGTTTAGTTTTCAGTCTGATTCTTGCCGGACTTTCATATGGAGAGCGCCAGGTACCCGTTACCACAAAGAGAACACCATTGAACAACACCGTTACGGTGGTGCAGGATGGCTCGTTTGGGGAGGAATTATTCTTGGTTCCAGAACTGACCTGCATGTTCAGAGTGTAACGATGACCGGCCACATCTATCGAGATGTCATTCTGGAACAACATGTACGTTTGTTTCGGGGCGTCATGGGTGCTGAATTTCTGTTTATGGATGACAACGCCCGTCCTGACCGTGCAAACATTGTAGACGAATGCCTTCAATCGGAGGATATCACCCGTATGGATTGGCCAGCATACTCACCGGACTTGAATCCAATAGAGCATGTGTGGAATATGCTTGGCCGACGAATTGCAGCCCGTGAACCCCCTCCCACCTGTCTACCGGAACTTCGGAGGGCATTGCTTGATGAGTGGTGTAATATTCCCCAAGATCAGATTGATAATTTGATACTCAGCATGCGTAGGCGTTCTAAGGCCTGTATTGCATCGCCCGGGAGACATACTCCGTATTAACCATCATACTAACCATGTTTTACTGTTTTTTGTAAATAGGTTCTTTTTTGAAATTTGCTCCAGGGAGTAAAATTCGCAATTTTTATTAATTATGTCAAACAGATAGCATCTTTTTTGCTCTTTAACTTTTGTTTAATAAATAGACTTTACAAATAAGTCAAATTTGTTTTGCTTCTGTCTCTTTCTTTGCCTGAAACTTCAGGAGAGGATGAACTGTTGTGGCTATATGTAGGTGAGATTTAATTCATTTTCACAACTTGAGTTTACAAGGGAGTTTGTCACTATACTAAATTAGTAGATTGAGAATTTATAATCTAAGATAGATTAGGTTAAATTAAACTGATGCTTGCGCTTGTTTACCTAGGGTTCATTGCCTTCTTATATCACTCCTAGTGCCTCCTCTTGTAGTTAAACTTGTGATTGATTAGTGTGCTTGAATAGTAAAAAAATAATTATTATTATGGGAGTTTCTGGTCATGCTTTGTTTCCCTCCATACCCTTAGGTAGGCAGGACGGAGAGGAAGCGACTTCAAATGGAAGTCGCTCACAAGGATACAGACACACAAAGAGGAATCAAAAGGGAAAAGAAACAAGAATGGATGCAAATAGAATAAATACAGAACAAATACAAGACTGCTCACATGCAAAAACGGAGACATTCAGTAATTAAAATTATACAATGGTGAAGGTTTGGAAACACATGTGTGATCACAATAAGATTTTTCAAAATACAAATACATAAAAAAAGCATACACACACAAATGCTTATTACATATACACACAAACATATATATAAATATATACACATGCAAATACACACATATGTATACGCGTATAATAAATGTTAGCAACACACACACACACAAAATTACTATCTAAATAATACGGGGATAAATGCTATTTATACACGCAGAAAATGATGTAAAAGAAGAGTTATTCTGAACAAAAGCAAGGAAAGGAAGAGGTCATGCTATATTGTTCTTTTGTAGGCAGTTCATGAGAGTACGTCTTAGGAAGAGAATTTAGAAAAAAAAGTATTAGATGGCTTGACATCCTGGACAGTGTCACCGGAGCAAGGTCAGTAGGCGACATATTGAAGCGTTTCAAATACATTATATACATTAGGAAGGAAAACTTATATTTGCATCCATTAGACTTTGGTGGCACTTTTTCTAATAAGTAAATGAAAAAAAAAATTATCTAGCGTCATATTTGAGTTTGAAAGCAGCAGTCAGATCACGAGTTAAATTAGTTGTGTATTTTTCATTTCTTTCTCAATTATATGTGAAGTAGTTTTTATTCTATTTACCTGAAGTTGAGATACACCTTTGTAAAAAATATCACTCAAAGTGTTTATGAAAAATTAATTAAATAAAAAGAATCATTTTAAATTCTTCATTCATTTCCTGTGAGTGTCTAGCTCATTACGACCTCCCGAAACTATTTAAATTAAACAAAAATTAAACTAGAGTTTATAACATGACCATAGTTGAAGACTTCGCAGCCTTTATGAATATCATAAGTTATTCATTTTCATTTGTTATTCCTCATTCATGATTTAAAGTTCCTTTTCCTTTTCACTGTTTTTGAAGACATTATGAAATACAAGAAATATGCCATACGAAATCATTACACAATGACGTAATTAAATTTCTCTAATAGAGATTCTTCAAGCATCAAATAGGGTTCGTTAATAGGAAATAAGTAACTTTAAATTAAAAAAAGACTTATCCTTGCAATATTCTATTGCAGAATTTTGTTTTATACCACAAAAAATCTCGATAAAGTATTTCCGAACCATTGTTTACTGATTACCAACGTTTCTTAAAGCCATGTCTGTGTGTTTTTAATTTTACATAGCTGCGGCTGAAGACAACATAAGAAGGGGGAAAGATAAAAGATCATACAAGGCTTGCTCAACAGATGTCTTTCAATGCTCTTTCCTGTCATTAAATATTTTAACGCGACAACTTCTCAAATCTAGAACGTTTTTCGTCATCGTTATAAGAAGTTTTTATGCCCTGGGATCATTATGCTAAACACTTTTTACACATTAGTCTAACGATACTCGTCCTTGAATGGTTTTCTTTCTCATGTTTTATTTCTATCGTGAAAAGTGAGAGTGAATGCAATTGTGAAATTCGTTTTATGATAGCAATTTGTATATCCGTTTTTATTTTCCATTTTATTGTCAGAATTATTTTGGTTTCGTAATATTACGAGATTTATTTCATATAATCAAAGCACGAATATGTCTTTTTAAATCCCTATTATTAGCTCTACCCAAGGATAGAGCACTGACCTGTGGTGTGGTGTGGAGTGAGCGAGTGAGTGAGTGAAAATTAACGTCGCACTGTTCAGCTACTCCAGGGCTTTTGGCGACGGACCGCGTCATTTTGAACCATGGTCAAGTGAGCTGCACCCTGAGCTGGCACCTCCCGCTCCTAACTACCACACCACACCAACGGGAAGACGTTTGAGCTCTCGACATATTTAACATGCATCGCTCCCCTACACGGCGGGTCTTCAGCGGTACTGGGATCGAACTCATAACACGCTAGCCCTGATCCGATACATTGACCACTTGGCTACCGCGGCCACCCCAGTGGTGTGGAAACGCGATACTCTACCACTTGACCACTGAGCTTCTTACATAGTTAATGTATAATAAAACTGGAAATCTGTGTTAATGAACTCTATCTCCTAAATTTGCATATTTTGCCGCATGAATTGAGTTATTTTTCATTGTGTGGCACTCTGAATCCTATAGGTAGATAGTTTCGACACACCACAGCAAAAAGTTTGTCGATCCCTGGTCTAACGCATCATCAGTAAGACATAAATATTAACCTGTGTTAATTTTCATTCTTTTGCTTTGATAAACATTAAATTTATGAGACTATATTGGTACTTACAAAATTGAGTGGTCGTTTTGCAGTGGATTTCTTCTCCTTGTGGCACATTCGGTTATGAAAAGTCAAATACGCTGGCCAAATGGGGATGCCATATTACTCGAGTCTCTAATAGACAGGCTGACTACAAGTTTGTATCGACAAAAATTAATATGATTTTCAAGCAACTGTCACAATAAAAGAAAGAACAAGAGGTAAACTGCCTGGGAGAGTGACATCGATTTTCTCCTAGAGTACCCCAGAAGCCTTTTCTGAAGAAGCCAGAGTTGCTTTTTATCTAGCTGCAATTCATGACTTTTTATGTGTGCATCTTCACAGACTCCAAACAATTAATAGTCCTTTCCGCTTGCTCCCTTTGTTACAATGTGGAGGGGTGATGAACACTGAATATCTCCTCATCTTCTCAGAGCTCTTTCGGAATAGTGTTTTCTCAAGATACTGAGAAGCTAGAGATTTTTTAACAGATGGCAGATCCGATCTCAGTTTTAACCTCTTTACATGTAACTTTTATTCCTTATATATATGTATTTTTTTTTGTAATTCTTTGTACTTCAGACTCTTCAGTAAAAAATTATTGTATTGTATGTTCTATTGTATTATAATTGTATTTTAATTTTGTAAAGATACTTGTCTCTGTGTTGTCAACTGTATTAGGAAAAAAAACGAACCAAATTGTATGCTTCTGTGTTAAAAATCTTTTAATGTTTACACGTAGAATTTTTTTCTTATGATTATAAATTTTTTTCGAAAACGCAATCTAACAAAAATTATATTATTCATTCATTTCAACCATTAAAAAAGAATTGCTGTCAAGAGAGCAATCATTAAAAGGAATATCTTTAATGGCTTCCTCAATTACACGCATACAAGTTTATTAATCGTAACTATTAGTCCAATAAATGCCAGGCGTTGCTAAGAAACGAAAAAAAAAACAGTATCAATCATTTGGCTGGAAGAATTATTGGCATCCTAATAGAGATTTTTTCCCGATTCAAATGACATTTAGAAAACACGCACTCTTTTGTCCCTTCTCTATCGAATGCTGCAAAAGTTTGAATTCTACAATAGAAAAATTCTATTTTAAAAATTAATTATGGTAATTAAGTGTCTATTAATTAATTAATTAGCATGTTAAGTTAATTCCATTAGAGCCATTAACTGATATATATTCTGATCAGCTGTGATAAAAATTTCGAATGTTATGAGGCTGACTGTGCATATCATTATACATTTCTGACGATGAATTTATTAATTTTTTCATTCATTGTAAAATATTAAAGATGCTATTCGAGCTCGTTTCTTCAATCTCCCAAATTTGTGCAGTGTACCATGTGGAGTTTTTAATGCTATATTAAATTACGCGAGTAGAATTCCACGTTCTTCTGTACGGAGTTAGACAAAAAAAAAAAAATGCTCCATTTCTTCATCGCGTGTAGTATTATAAGAAAACACTTTTATACTTATTGCAGAGCTCTTAAGAAATCTCTTACTTTATCCATTCGTCTACTCTTTCTTAACTCTAGAAATCATGTGGGAATGTGGGAATCACGATAGCTTTATATTACGTGATATGTTCTATTGTTCTTTTTAAAGTGCTTTTAGTGAATGCTGAAATTTTCTTATTTACTGCTGTAGTACCAATAAAACCATTAAAAGCCGAAAAAAGGTTATTGCCCTTCAGTTCATAAAAACGATTGGCAGTTTTTGACTTTCGAATATTTATCCTACCTTGAGTTTCTCAATGCAATATTCACTATACTGATTTGGATATACAATACCAAGAGGGAAATATTTACTAAATCAAATACGATTTTTATATGACATGTAATAAGTAAATTATTATCCTGTACAACGAAAATTAAGTTTTTAACTCCTGGTTTAATTTTTCACTCAATGGTTTTCTTTTCCACGCATGTTGTTTTTTTGCCATGTTTCCTACCCATCACCTCTCTTAAAAGAGATGAACGCTGCTGAAAGTGATCACGTGCTCGCGGTTTTCGTTGTCGGAGATCTTCAAGTCCTGATTTTACACACACACAGTACTGCCTAATATCTTAATCTACTATTTCGTAAATGAGACTCAAATTGAAGTGTCATCCTCGTCTCTTGACTGTAGTAAAAAATTACTAGGCTCATCTAGCTCTTAACTAATACCACATTCTTCGAACTTTGACTTAAACTCCATTTGAATACCATACGATTCATTTGAATTTTAAAGAGCCTTGTGATTTTTGTTATATTAAGCTATACTTTAGTTTGGACTTATTTTGATTTATATATACGTCGACCTCTAATTTGATTACCTTGAGTTCTGCTGGTGACGGAGCTTGTAATTCTGAACCATGGACAAGTGACAAGAACGACGCCTGAGCTCTGGCACCCCATCTCTGAATTTCCACAGCACATCAAACGGAGGACTTTGAACTTAACAGATTTAACGTGCATTAGCCTTTTATAAAATGGACCTTCATTGGCACTAAGTTTCAAACCCGTGACTCGACAACATTGGCCACGAGTTCGCGACTTGACCACGGTTACAACAGCCAGTACGATACTTTGGGAAGAATCGAGATTGTGTGCACTAAGTCCACCGCTTCAAAACTCGTGTATTTTTTTGAAAATTGAACCACCTTCAATTCTAAGTTTTGTAGTAAGTAAACGTATACCTGAATAACACGGTTAATATGTTCCGTGCCAGAAACCGTGTTTTTAGAGACTTTTTTATTTATATTTTAAAATTTGTTTTATTTATTTATATTAGTTATGTATGTTCGTAACATAAATTCTGGCAATGTATTGTATGTAGCGTGTTGTATCGACACCATGTTTCGTGTAGTATCAAAACCGTATTAAACGAAACTTCGAAATATTATATATCAAGACAATGTGTAAAAGTGTTACATAGAAACCAAGTCTTAAGCTGTTAAGTTTTATGATAGCTGAAAATTTGTTCCAATAAAACATACAAATGAACAAGATATCAGTTATTGGCATGGACAAGTAATTTTAGCGCGCTTTTCACATGTTGTATTTTACAATAATGCAACTATGAACTTTTTACTGACAGAAAGTAGTACTGTACCACTTCTCTAAATGTACTACTATTGAGCTGAAAAGAAACAATGACACAAATCTGCATCAGCATTATAAAAAAGCAAAAAAAAAAAATTTTTTTTTTTACAGAGAGCCTTTTATACTTGTTTTCTGAACTTTTTTTGTGAAGATTTCCTCATTTTTGTGAAGATTTCCTCCAAAATGCAGGTCGATTTTTAAAAAAAACTTTTTGCAAACAATAAACTTACTAGGTAAAATTTGAGAAAATTTTGCTATAAACTAGCGAAATTCAGGCAAATTTGCAGGAAAATTCGGGAAAACTATGGGAAAATTTAAATATGATTCGGCTCATCTAGGGCACAAATGCGACCCAATGCCGAAATCCCGTGGTCAATTGGTTGCTTATTGGCTGAAAAAAAGGTACGACAAAATATAGAACGAAGACGAAGACGAAATTTGAGTCGTAATAGCGCTTTTGTTCCACTACGTGAAAAACGCGCTAAAAAGTAAGATAGTTTCAAGTTTTTAATCAAAAACAAAAATATGAAATACAAAAATTATAAATATAGCAAAAAATATATTGAAAAGATAATAATTTTTAGTATGAAGTAAATAGAAATGGCTTATTAGGATCAGAAGAAAAAAAAAGTAAAATTCATCATCGTTCTCATCGAAAAAAATTACAGCTCATCTATTTTCCCCCCCAAAAGTTGGCTGAAACTCCTCTTTTTATTAATTTTTTCTCCATCATTAAAAAAATTATCTGACGTAGTTGCAATTAGTGTCTGTTTCTAACTTCCAATTCTTTCAGAATTCCTCTATAAGGAGCTTAAAAAGTTTGCAATTCTCTTTTAAATTTTCCGCTTTGTACTAATGAAGAAATAAAGTTGGGAATTAACCATTCTGAAAAGAATTGGAAAAAAAATCCCGTTAGGAATTCCCTTCATTGATTGAAAATTATATTAAATTTTTTTAAAATCATGTTATATCAAAAACGTGTAATATTAAATTCAAGTTTTGTGTCATGTAATATCGAATCTGTGTTATAATACTCGCAAATTTTGTACCATTTATAATCGCAAATTTTGTACCATGTGAAATCGAATCCGTGTTATAATAATCGCAAATTTTGTACCATGTAATATCGAATCCGTGTTTTAAAAGTACCGTGTTATACGAAGGAAACCAATACCTTGGAACATCCCATTAAAATTTCAGTGGAACTACTACAATTTTTGAAAAATGCAGGAATTGGCTTTCAGAGAGCAACAATGCAAAAAAAAGGAAATACATCAGTTATATGAGTTTACGGTAAAAGTGACTGAAATTAATATTTAGTTTTTGATTAGATATCTAACGAAAACAATAATAACTCAAGACTGTTCAAATACTTTTAAGAGAGCTACTATCTTTATTTGAGATCAAGGCATCGTAAACATTCCAAGAATAATAAAAAATACTTGAGTTTATGATATAAATACATGAGAGTTCTGTTGCATGAAGCCATTGCATTTATGGAATGAATTTATGTGCCAAACCATAAAGAATTCACTATTATTAGGTTACAGCAAATATTTGGAATACTCACCATTCCATCTTTAAAATATAACCGAACATGTAAGCGTATAATTTTCCGATGATGCACTGGAATAAAATTTCAAGAACATTATTTTCTAACATAATGGGGTGTTTCTGTTTTTCTTTTCCCTAGATGTTAAACTTGTCTGAAGATGTAAACAGTCTTATTTGATTACATATTTTGCGTGATTTAGTACCCGAAGAACGTTCAAAAACGTCCTGTGTTTTATACCATCGTAAAAGATACAATACGCACGTTCTTACTCAAAGATACTTATGTAATCCAATTATTACAAGAATAAAAATGTTGATGTGAAGTTTTATTGCACCTGAAGTTATGAACTAAAAATTTATAAATCTTTTGATGTCCATTGAAATGTTTTACAAAGGATTGTCAAAAATGTGTGTGTGTGTGGAAGTATTAACTCAATATCTTTACTTTCTATCAGCAAATAAGAGTTGGGACACAGTTAAATAACCGGACGCCTTAAAAATTAGCTTTATTGAAAACAATATACAAATATATTTTAATTAATTCCCTTCAACATACTCCCCTTTCCTATCAGCACACAGTGGTATACGAGTTTTTCATCTTTCAAAGGCAGTGCTGCGACTCTCATTACTGTCACCAGCTTCAGTTAAGTTTGCCGTTTTTGCTTTCACCTTTTCTACAGACTGAAAATCTGCTCTGGTCAATGTCCTTTTCACATTGGAAACAGGAATAAGTGTTATTGTGCTTGAGCAACAGCGATGTGTTTAGCCACCAAGAACTTTTACAGAGAAAGCATTGTCTTGGTGCAAAATCCACGTGTTGTTGCTCTGCAGATTTGGCTTTTCTTCCTCACTCTTTTTTTAAGCTTTCTCAGGACCTTCAAGGTAGTACTGGTGTTTTATCGTTTGGCATTGAGGTATATACCCATTCAATTCTATAATGATTACATTAATATCGAAAGAAAAGAAACGATGAGCATAGCCTTCAATTTGGACTTGCTAATTCAAGCATTTTTGATCCTTTGGCAATGTGAGGGGTCTTTCAGTGCATGGAGTGTCATTTGGTTTCAGGGTTGCACGGTTCTATTTCACTGGTTTACAACTCATGTTTTACACTAAAAAATATTCCACTACAAATTAAATGGCAGGGATTTCGGAGTTCAAGAATTTTATTAGAGCGTTCTCTATACGCTCTTTCTCACACAATGTTTACACATACACTGAACTATACACACACTAGCGCCCTCTTGTGACACATATTCCTTGATATTGTGGGCGTCACAAGAATTATTTCTTCAACACTGAACACACTGAAAAAGTCACACTGTCATCATATGAGATGACTTTTTGTGAATTAGTTCAAGGATTTTCTGTGAAGTATTCTATAAAATCAGAGTACATGTTTTTCCTGTCCATTTTTTGTTTGCATATCGGGTTTTTCGGCACCAGTTCTGAGCTAACTTTTCTCATATGCAAATTCTCGACCTAAAGTTTTTCATATTGTCTCTGTCAACGTTAATAATATCTAACAATATCCGGACACTGTTCAAGTGCTCTATATCATTACTTTTTTCAATGTTTTCATCGGTTCTTGATGTCACAAATCGGCCATAACGTTCATCATCTTCAATGACATCCCGATCTCCGGAAAATCATTTTGGACCGTTGAAAAACTTGACTATATAACTTGCAATTGTCTCCAAACTCCTCTTTTAACAAGTTAAAACAGTCAGTTGAATTTTTTTTTTCAAATTTCACGAGGAATTTCAAATTATGAGCTCGATTTTTAAGTTTATCCTGATCGCGGCACTTCGACACAGCAGCGTCTTACTCAAACAAGGATGAAAACAAACTGAATTAGATTGAGGGACGGAATAACGTGCCAGCTGCACCGGAAGGAACAAAGTTAACTATATTCCATTTCCACCCTTTCACACCAAGCCTAACGGCTAGGACATGCTTAGTCTGGAAGTTTAATTGTCACACCTTGTATATCTCCATACTTTTTTGTCAAGTAAATGGGGTACAAATTACAGTAAAAAAAAGTTGTATTTTTCCTTTTTTTCGTAATACTAAATCGCTGCAGTAGTTTTGCCCTCATGATCACGAACTCATGGCCGGTGTTGCTCCTGTCGAGTCATAGGTTCGAATATTAGTACCACTAAAGACCTGAGTAGAGAAGTTAATGCACGATTGAATCTGTCGAGGTTCAAATTTTTTCATGGTATGAAAAATTTGGGGTTCAAGCTCAAGTGCCGTCCTAGTCGCTTGAACGTGGCTTAAACTTGTGAGGTCCATCGCCAAAAGCATGGCTGATTTGTAGCTCTAAATCTTTGAGGTTAAACTTTTAGGACATTGCCTGAAGTTCTATGAACCTTCTGGTTTATCCGGGGCAGGATGTTGTAAATTATGGACCGGTGGTCTGAGTGGGTGGAACGTGGTTGACACCCCGCTCAGAACCCACGTGGTCTATATATCTAGACAGAAACCATATGTAACGGAGTCTGTCTCAGTTAGAATCTTGAACTTGGCTTCAGCATAACTAGAGTGCTGTTGTTTAACTCGTAATTCTTGGCTTCGGCGTACTAGATTGCCGTTGTTTACTAGGATTTTTATCTTGAATACTAGAACTCTGTTTAATTTCAGTCTAATTAATGTAATGGTTTAATTTGTTAAAGATTGTTAAGTTTATTGTTGAAAGTTATTGTTACCAATAAATCCAAGAAAAGACAATTCTAGGACTCCAGAATAATATTATTATTATTATTATTTTACAACGCACACACTCAACAGTATATTCTCTACAGTCCTTATGTTGCTCCAAAGTGTGAATTAATCAGTTAAAAAACCTATATATATTAATGCGTTTATGCAATATTACAATTTGGTACATTAATTACTTTTATCATGTATTGTAACTTTATGTGCTAAG
The DNA here is from genome assembly GCA_019973975.1 of Trichonephila clavata. NCBI lineage: Eukaryota > Metazoa > Arthropoda > Arachnida > Araneae > Nephilidae > Trichonephila > Trichonephila clavata. The sequence goes on from BMAO01005406.1 coordinate 18,497, forward strand.
ATCCTGTTTTCTTAAATCACAATTTCTTTTACTTGGTAACTGATTTTTATATTCACATAAAACTGATTTTTCGTAATTTAATTGTGTCGCTGTTGTGTTGTTATTATGTTGTTTCTCATCTCCATGTCTAGCCATGCAAGACCAAGTCCATGATTTCAATCACTCTCAAAAAGTCCACCACCATTAGAGGGTCTCATAGAGATCTTATTTTCCAGAGAGTGCAGAGGTCATGGATGGAGAAAAAAATTCAGCTTCTGTGATCAGCAAAGACCGGAGCACCGAGAGACAGAAGGCTGACTCAGCTCCTTTAAATGCAGTTCTTAGTTGGGCATAGTGGAATGGTCTTCACGCTAAAAATGGCATTACCAGGAGGAGAAAAAAATCTCCCGACGTACTCTTTGCCCATTTCGCCGAGGAACAGCCCCTCGCCACGTTGAGGCAAACTGCAGGACTTGAGGAGGAATTTAATTGTTTATATATTTGTGTATTGCATATGTATTGCAGCATATCTAATCAATTTATGTACATTTGTATAGTATAAAATATGTATGCACGATTCAAAAAGTCGCCGTAAGAGGGCTATGGGAAAAAAAGGGTTTAAGAATAAGCAGACTTAGAAAGTGCAAAATACAATCAGAATTTAAGCGCGCGCATTTTTTTTAAATACACACGTGTAACAGTTACTTATCATTAAAAACAAAAACAAAAATAAAATCAGATTATTTATAGATCACGCAAGTTGTTTTACTGTGCGTGTGTCTGTGTGTGAAGGTTACTCTTTCAAATTTATTTAAAAAATACCCACTATCTTGAAATTTTAATATTCCTTTTTGAAAGAAGAAAATAATACGCACAGGGATTTTGATAATTTACTTATGAATTTATCGCAACCGAAAATGTACTTCAATGTCCCCTCCCTCCAGAAGATATTTTCTTTGCAGAGTTTTTTCTTCTCTCCTTCAGTAATGACTTGATACAAATATCATATATTACATTTTTTAAATTTGAAATTAAAATTCTAATACATATTTTGTGAAAGGGGATAAAAAACAATAAATGTGAGGGAAAAACCCAAATTAAAAAAATGTTCTATAACAATGAATATTGTAAATATTATGATATAAAACACGTATTAAAAATCATTCGTACCAAATTTAAGGAAAAGAGTAAGTAAAAATGAAATATTTTATAATTTTGTGTTCCAATACCCTAAAAGGAGAAATTTAAATTGGAAGATATAAAATGTTTAACAAATAAACGTCTTGACATTAAGCACTGAAAAAGTATATTTAACGGGATAAAAATAGACGTTAACGAATTTTAATTGTACCTGTTTGGGTTAATTAAGTTAATTGTGGAATAACATGTTAACTAAGCATAATTGCGAGGATGAATTACGAGGGTTGGTAAAGAGCTTGATGTGAAGCCATTACACTGGTGCGTACAATTTGCGTTTATATTTTCCTTTATTTGTTCTAACACTCGCGGGAATACTTCCTTTCGGGCACCAGACCAAATTGTAAGTCCTTGTAATGATTTTTTGTAATATTATATTCCAACTACTTGCGACAACTTTTTTAAAAAGTGTTGATAAGGGTTTTTTTTATGTTTTTAGATTTATTTAGTACATTTAAAGAAGAAAAAAGTTAACATTAAGAAGAGAAAAAAATTATAATTACTAAATGGGGAAAAAATTGGCAAGAATCCTCATTCCTCAATTTTTCAATTTTGATGTGTTACTTAACAATTCATTTTTGAAATGACCTTCAGGTAAAGAGATATTTTAATTTTTACAAAAATTAGAGCCCTTTATATCTTTGCTATAAAATAACAGGGATTATATTAACATAAGTAACTGTAAATTTTGTAATAAAACAGTGATTCATAAATCTGAAGGTTAAAACACTTCTACTATTATACAGAAATACACAAAAATTTCATCTAATAATTTTCAAAAGTTTTTGAGCAATCGCTGAGCATTTTCACAAACACACATTTCGAGTAAAACGCGTTTTAAAGTATGACATCTTGCTTAAAGTAACGGCATCTGTGCTTTTACTAAAACACTTGTAGTTTTTATTCTAGAGAACGGAAAATAATACACTTGATATTTTTATGAAGCTAATAAGATGGTCTATAAAAGAAAATAAAAAAAAATTTGTTAATTTTTGGCAAACTTCCCAATTTTAGGGTAGTGGGATACCTTAAGCTTCATAAAAAAATGTTTCATTTGAAACTGCTTTGGGTTACTTTAGAGAGCCGTGAATTGAGTATTAAAAAAAATTAAGCCTTTTGATTCATGTAATACTTCAATTTGTAATTCTTAATAAATCTTCTTTAATTAATGACTCTTAATTACTTCAATTTAAATTTAAATTTCAAAGTATCCGGAAAATTACCTGAAAACTAAGTGAATTTCATAAAGTTAATCATTATAAGATTTCCAAATTTTGTCGCTTTGTTTTTATACTATTTATCAGCATTAAAAATATCTTTCCGCTCAGATAGCTTGGAACAGGGGTCAACAAACTTTCGGAGAGAAGATCCAAGAGTTGTAAGTGAAGTAAGATAACTAAATTGTCAAAGAGCCATTTTTATAAAGAGCCAGCTACTTGTGAGTGAGTGAATATTAACGTCCCACTGTTCAGCTACACGAGGGCGTTTGGGGACGGTCCACGTAATTTTGAACCATGGTCAAGTGACGCGGACGACACCTGAGCTGGCCCCCCCTCTCCTAACTACCACACCACACGAACCAGCTACTTGTGACAGGAGAGGAAGGCATTAATATTTTTAAAAATATTAAAATAAAGCTTTACAGAAAGTAAAATTTTCCATTCTCTCCAAAACTAAGAACTATCACAGATGCATCTTTTCAGAGGTTCAATGCAAGAACAGCCATTGTCAAAATATCGTAATGTTGCGAAATAAATTTTTAAGCGTCTTAGTGAAAAAATGTTTCTATCAATAACATGTAAGAATTGTATTCTAAAACGTTATCCTTACATTGATTTTTTCTGCGCATATAAGTCATTTCAACTCTCTTTTTCCCCCTCTTGACCATGACAAAAACGTATATAAATGTTTTGCGACACTTTTGATGGTAATTTTTATATCTTTTGGTCATATTCAAGTGAGCTCTCTAACTCATGTATGCAAATAAGCAAACGTTTCTGGAAATTACCAAGAGATCCTT